>BOSO01021152.1:1573-33309 GCA_018403395.1 Gorsachius goisagi | reverse complement strand
ACAGCTGGCCTTACTAAAAAGATTTTCCCCATCTTTCCTTTAGGTACTGAAAGGCTGCAATCAGGTCTCCCCGCAGCCTTCTTTTCTTCATTGTTACTCTTAGTCTAGACTATCTCTGTCCTCTAGTGGAAAATCTCTCCCTCAAAACTGGATTTGGGCCTGACCGTGAATAGCTTCTTGCTTTTCTGCATATTTTTTTTTTTCCCTCCCACTTACTGGCAGAGGGGATTCTGTGAGGCTTTTTCTCCTACAGAGTCTGTTTTCCAGTTGCTATGGCCATGAACAGCCAGAGAAGCAGGGTTCCCAGAAACCTGAGAAAAATGCAGTTGGTGATAGCTTAGCACAGTGTTTCAAAGGAATAAATCAATTGCTCTGACTAATGGATCACACAGGCTCTGACATAAAGTTCAGAACTCAGACTTAAAGCTGCAAAGAGTTGGAATTTGGTAAAAGGACAGATTTTTCCTCCAGGACTACCTCAGCATGTCCAGGACGGTGAGAAATCTGCTGTCAATTTAAGAAGTTTGTCATGCTCAAAACTAAAAAAAAAAATGTTACAAAAGGTATAGATTTTAACAGATCTTTACTTTTTCCTGACAATTTCTTTGATGTTCCTCCAGGAAGCATGGTGGATCATTCTGCCCAAATGTACATTTGCAAGGAACTTAAATCACCTTCATGAGCCCTGGTCTGAGACCTGGAGGCTATTTCCTGACAGCAGATTCCAGGCTGGGATGGATTTTCTCAGGGAAGTTCATTTTGATGTTAAACACCTGAATTGAACCTGGGGACTCGAAAGCTGTGACCAAAAGCTGCCAAAAGAGACAAAATAGAAGGACCCAGGAGGTGCCACATTAGCTCTCAAGGAGTGTTACTGTGCAGTCTTGGGGGACATGAGAGTTGGCAGTTGGGAACAGACACAAGGGTCTTTTACATCCAATTCCTTGTTTCTGAAGGAAGCCAGCTTCAGAGGATGATGAAAGACATTTTCCTTAAGGCAGAGTGAACACATTCCTGTAAGTTTAACCTAACTCCCAACTGTAAAAGCTTGGGGTGATCCAACATCCCTTTCTATTTTGTATTTTTCCCTTCAATACGATAAAGCTGTACTGAAGACAAATGGAACTTTTCAGTTCGATATTGCATTAATTGGAAAACATTGATTTACTTTGGCTGAAACAAGGCACAAGCCCACATCAAGTTCCTTGTTTAGAAAAAAAAGCACACAACAGTCAAAAGGGAGAGTCCCTGCAGTCTTGAAATGAAACACTGACCAAATTACCTTGAAGTTCACCTAGATTTAATTTTAAAAGATAAAAAGATCTTTGCCATCTCATTCCCAAACTCCATAAACTTTGAGTTTAAACTAAGACCAGCAAACCAAAAAGCAACCATTTGTGCACTTGTGCATTAGATGCTCTTGTCATCTGCAGGCTTCTCCATTTCACTCTGCATCGTATTACATTTTTCTTCTTAATGCCATCCTGCAGCAACGAGTTCCACAGCTGAATTGCACACATGTTAAGAAAGGATTTTCCTCCTTCTGTCCAAACTAATAGCCTTCCTTGAACTTCAAAGCTAGCTTCCTTAGTGTATTCAGATAAACTGCAAGCTTGCAAGGGAATGTATGTACTCATCATTTAACTCAGGGTGCATAATATGCATGTAGGAGCTCAAACTTACTTGGTTCTGTAGGTCTGTGCTTTAGATAGCTGGGGAAAACTTCTTATTACTCTCCGTTTGCATAAATTGAAATTTAAACCTCAGCTCAATTTCAGAGCCTCAGTATGAAGCACAGAGCACATCCATCTTACCTACAAAACCCCCTTCTAGGGACACTGCATTGTGCTCAAAAAGTGGAATATTTTCCACTGAACAGCAGCTCAGAAATAATTATTTTAGAGTGTTACCTGCTATACTTGGATGCATTTTCTGCTTGTTTCCTTCTACTGTGTCAATGCCTCTGATTTGCCTTGGTCTGGTTACAACTTAGGGAGCAGCAGGCATCTTGCACAGCTATTCCTGCAAAGCTGAATTTGAATGTCAGCAATTTGGTATTGTTACCTCCTGCCGGATGATAGGGACATTTGCTGCAGAGCAACAGCTGAGTAATCTCTCCCTGCATGCACCTCAGATTAAAAAAAAACCCCAAAATCTCTTGTCTCTAAAGACTGCCAGGCAAGCAAGCATAAGGATACAACTATCAGCTTGGATTCTAGAGATAAACTAAATAATTACCTGATGGTTATTAGTAGCTTATTAACACAAATCTAATTTTATCATCGCAGGTGGAATTTTCTATGAAGATGTTTGATGAGCAATGGCGAAGGTTTCATTGCCTGACATGGTAGGCTGCAACATCCTTGAGATAGCATGGCAGTAAAAAAAAAAAAAAAATAAAATCACAAAACCACCCAACAAGTGAAAAGGTAAAAGATAACTGGGAAGCACATGAAAGAAGGGAATTGGTCCTATGCATGCACAGACATTTGCTTCCAGAAGCCCAAAGCTGAGCATCCACTCTAGGAAGCCAGAACTAACAATATTCCAGAGACATTCTTTTGCATTAAAGGAAATGTATACACACACACACACACACATATATATAAAGTTACAAAGATGATTTCCCATCTTCAGTCATTTAGGGAGAAAGCGTCCCTGTGACTCAGGGCAGAAGGGCTGCCTGCTTTTTAACCATCACAGCTTTTGGGTTTCCCAGGAAAGAAGCAGCAGCAGCCAGAGCTGAGCCTCAGCTTGCTCTTTTGTTTTTTTCAGTGCGAATAGGTAAAATATTTAAACTTTGAAATAACTGATTACCCTTCCCTTTGAGCTATCCCAAGGACAGTTTCAAAGAAAATGACGGAGGATGGCTGATAACTCCGTGTATTTTTAGATAACGAGGAGGAAAGCAGCCAGGCTTGGAAGGGCGGGGGGGGCCTGCGGCGTCCAAAAGTGTCGCCTCCCTGCCCCCTTGTGACAAGGGGCTACAACTGCAAACCCCCGAGCTCCCAATCCTTGGAGCCCCGGGTCGGGGTTGGCTCCTCTTCAGGGTGCCCAGAGGGGAGCCCAAGGGCCGGTGCGTCCCCACCCCCCACGGAGCCCTAGGCAGCGATGAAGCCACCGCCGCACTGTTTGGGAACCGGACCTGGGGACGAAGCCGCCGCCACACTGTTTGGGGACCGGACCCTCTCTGCAGGTGGCAGCAGCTCACCCTTCTCCACGCACCCAGTGTCTATCCCAAGCCCTGTTTTGCCAATGTCCAGGTGCTGCCTTGGGAGCTGTCAGGGGCCAAGGCTTTTTAGGAGATCTTTGGGCTGCTTGGAGGAGGGGAGAAATGCTCTCGCCCCAGGGAATGGGACCTCAGGAGTTCCCACATGGAGGGAAGCCAGAGCACTGGCCCTTACTGGAGTGTGGGTATAATTTTTCAGTGGTTGGCTCTGCCTTTCCTCCTAGACAGAGTTCTGCAGAGTGCTTCAAACTTGGCTGTTTAAGAGGGGGGAAAAATAGGTTAGCCAAGTTTTTTTATCCAGACTTATCTGATGTTTTTGCCTGCTTTGCCTCTTCCTGACTTCCTTGTCCTAAGAAAACAGCTGCCTTTGGCCTTCCAAGGGGAACTTTTATGTAATGCTTGAAAAAAAAAAAAAACCAAAACCAAAACCCCAACAAAAAAGCGAGTGTCTTGTTTTTAAAGCCTCGGCCAAGGAGACACATTATCACAGCTTCTCCATCCTCACTGCATGCAGAGCTGTGGCACCAAGCCAGCACTGCTCCTCCTCCATTTCATTCCCAACTCTGCCAGGAGAACTGAAGGTTACTTTGGTTTTCCATTGTTCTGGTTTTCCTGCAAAAGATCTTTTAGTGCCATTAGCCCTTGATGGAAAGGGCCTTCCTGCCTCACATGCTGTGTGACAGGTTACACAAGCTTCAGCAGCCTTCGCTCCAGCTGGGGAGCGATTTCTGCTTCCACTGGTGCCTGTCTGTCCCAGAGGAAATCCAGCTCCGCTGTGCTGGCCGCACATGTGCTGGGAAGAAGCAATCACTGTCATGCAGAGCTTGCATCTAGTTTTTCAACGGTATTTAGGCACCTAACTCAGCTCCCACTGAACTTGATAGAGTTGGGCACACAAACAGATTTGTGCCTCTGATGCTGTAAAGGATGAGAGGTCATCCATGGGGCAGAAGCATGTTATCTTCTTTAATATTTGCTTTGCAGAGATGCAAACACCTGAAGGAGGAATTTTTCATTGCAAGAGTTTTCCAAGGGTAATTGCATGCTATAGAATTTCAGTGCAGGGGAACAGGGTCCTCAAAAGTGAGCTGGCTAAGACTAAGTGTGCAGAAAAAAATTATGACAACCATAGCCAACAATTTAGGTAAAGTGGGTGCCCATCACTGTTCCTTGTCTACAAGACCTCCAGCAAAGTAGCCAAGGAAGGGGACTGACAAATTTCAGTGACAAATGATAAAATGCAGTTGAAAGAATTTGCTCTGCTCAACACCCTGATGCTCAGCTTTCCACAGATATTGTGACAGGTTGGTTTCACCATCAATGAGAAGACAAAATGTGTGGTTATATAGTGCTAAAGGTAAGCAGCTAAGTAAAGGAAGAAAGAGGAAAGCCAAGAGGTTGCCCCCCATTGCTAACGTAAGAACAAGGGGTAGCAAGTCAGGGTATCGGACTTCAAAACAACAAAGCGAGACAGTCATGAAATGGCTTGGAGGCCAATGGAAGTCATCACTTGAGGATGGTGTGGACACAAACAGCTTACACAGGCTCAGAGGGTGGCTCAAAAGCATGTGGAGAATAAATCCTCTAAGGGTCACTAAACACATAAACCCACATCCCCATCAGGACATTCTTGAATGAAAAATAATTATTCAAAGAGGGAGCGGTATCATGTATGTTTGCTCTTTTCTTTCTGCCTTTCAGGCATGGCTTTAGATACCTTTTAAAGTTTTAAAAATAGTCTTTTAAAATAATATTAAGCAGTATTAAAAGTAGTATTTTTACGCTATTGCAGAAATAAGAATTGCCAACAATGGGGCCATGTCAGTCTTTACAGAACAGAGCCACAGAAACCTACAACAGAAATTTGATAGGATAAGTCACTCCACAGCAAATGCAAACTTCCATACGAGTTGGCAATTCCGCTCCTCCACATCAGAAATCTAACTAGGACAAGCCAACCTCAGGCATCATGAATGGCAAGATAATAAGAGACACATTGAGGACATGCCTAAAGAATAACACCAATGCAACTTCCACATCACATAATAGTATGGATGCAGACTTAAAAAGTACTACACAAAACAGCAGATAAGTTGTCCAAATCTTATATAATGGTAACCAAAAGCTTAAACAGAATAGGGCACAACTAAAACAACTAGCAGACATTGCCAAATACCCTATGTACATGAGACCGAGGAGGGACCAGGGGGAAGAGAAGGTGACTGATCCCTGCACTTTTCAGTGGGGCACGTTCCATGGAGAATTATATTCCTACAGCCCAGTGAGTGTTTCTTACTTGACCTGTGTTCAAGCACATACTAGGAACCACCAGACTCTGGGTGGATTTTTTTTGGATACATAGTCCAGATAGTTCCGGATACAAAGTCTGGAATAAAAGCTTGTTAAATGTTTTATTGAGCTGTAGTGCTTGTCAACTGAATCATGGTCCCCTTGAACAACTGCAATAGGTTTTGGATCAAATATTGGTAGCAAATGCTAAATTGCAACAGTTTACTGACCTGTTGCAAGTTATTTTATACCCGCACAGCTCAATCACCAAGACTTACAGTACCAGAATCTACAGGAAATGAGAACCTGAAGAAACCTCACGTCTGCAGCTCTTTCATCCAACTGGGCCAGCACTGCCAGGCTGGAGAGTTGGATTTTGCTAGGGTGAGGGCACTGCATTTTTGGAGGTACAAAACAATGATTATTTATCCTTTTCCATCCTCATCTTTTAGATGATAGATGTGGTTTGTAGAGAATCAAGTTCTTACATCTGAGTACAAAGATGGTATCTTTTCAGAGGCCATCCTGAGACAGCCAAAACAATTGGGCAGTGGTAGGAGGTAGGCAGAAACAGAAGCTCTTGTCCGTCATAACAGTATTAAAGGATATCAGGCAATGAGACTGGCATGCTTAAAGCGCAGATTTAGTGAATATACCTCACGAAATTTTTTGGTTTAACTATGCAGTGTCTCATTGAGCTTGATGAAACAGCTAAATCTTGTTAAGTGAAAATGATAATTCGATTGCACACCTAGACCCTTGCTTACAGATGTATTGCTATTGCTAATGCACAAGAACAGTTAGATTTGCTGTAATGGAATCAAGATGCCAGGTACAGCTTTTAATATATATATTTTGCCATATATATGACAAAAATCTAGTTGGATAAATCAGTTCAGACAACAGTGCTGGGGAAAGAACCATTCCTTCTAAAGTCTATCCAGTGTTAATTTGCTTTTGTAGATTTGTACCACCTGACATTTTGGCAGTAATGGTCTGATATATCAAAGCAGGCACACGACCAGCTCTAAGGACATTTTTAGACTGCCCATCCATATTCAGCAAACATGGCAGCACCAAGATTTAAGCAGTGAGTTCTTAAGAGTGGTACAATGAACTGCTGAGGGACTTTCCACTCGTAGAAGCTGGCAGGCTGCTTCCCACTTAAACAGTTAAGTGACTCCATGCTAGGAGTACTTTTGAAAGCCTCCTTTAACCAGAAGAAACAATCCTTCTTGGGGAGATGTTCTTTGAAAGCCTGTCAGAATCCATTTGAACACATTGCTACCCCAGCCCAAAGTAGGAGCTGGAAAACAGCAGATGGGCCAATCCTTCTAAGCCTTCCCTATGCATCTTAGCTATGTCAAGATAGGGAGCTGAGGAGAAATATGTATGCCCTGAAGATGTAGTTCAAGAGCTCTTTGGAGGGGTAATTGATTAAAATAGTCCTTGCATGGAGGGCAAAAACAGGTCACAGGCTCTTCTTCTGAACTGAGCAGCAAGTACCCATTCATTAACTTTCTTGGCAAGATCAAATAACAGAAGTGTTGATGCAGTGTTTGATATCTACCAAAAAAGCAGCCGTAAAAGAGAAGAAAAGAAATGGGGATCAATAGAAGGTCATGACATGGAGATGTTGCAGTCTCTGCTATTTCATACAAGAAGTCCTAGAAGTCACAGGAGATGCTTGGGGTCTGCATACGTTAGTTTGAAATCAGTGGATTGGCGTTATTAAAGATGCTTAGCTCTGCCAGTGAAGGTTAATGGACGTTGTTTAAATAATAGGCTTATAAAGGTACAAGTTGGCTCTGTCCCCACACTAGAGGCCAACGAACATAGTAAATACTGTCTTGAGTCTGCGCCAACTCACCTTGCCTTTAAACTTTCTCCACCAAAGTGACAGTGACAATTCCCTCTGCTACCTGAAAAAGTCCATAGCACTCCTGGTCAGGGTCTCAGCCTTAAATATCCCTTGTTCTGGAATTCAAAGGCACATAACAGGACAGTTTATATGTAGTGTAAGTGGAACTTAGAGCAGTCATGGGTCCTGTTATTCTCAGCTTTGGTGTGGGTGGATTCACACCCCATTAACTTCTACTTTGAGAGACTTTAAAATCCTGTCAACAGCAGAGATGTTTTCTAAAACCTTCCTGCCGTTGTTAGCACCAGCTCAGATTCATGCAGGCCTGTAAACTGGAGGTGATCAGCCACCAACAACAGATTTAAGGATTTAACACCGTGGCAGTTACACCTCATAGATTAGATTGGGGCCTGATGACACAGTGTTAAGAATGCCTGTGGCAACCAGCAACTTGTCTGTCTTAAGGCTGCTTGCAAGCAAGAAGAGATTTTGCCTGTGCCACAATATTACATGCTCTTACGTTTTACAGAACTATTAGCTATGGAATCTTTAAGAAAAGGAAAGGATTTTTGGATACTTCTACTGTAAAAGCTATCCGAGGGAGAAAAAAACTATATTAAATGCCTTTGAATAATCCCGTAGGAGCAGACTGCAGAAGTATTTCTCCAGGCATGACAGTTTAAGGAAGAAAAGGTGAAAACACAACGTAGAAATAGAAATAAATTCTAGATTTAATGTGCTGCAATGGACAAGGTCCTTAGGTCTCCTCCTCATGTAAAAGTTTGCGTAGTCTCTGTGCAGAATGGGCATTGCACAGCTCAGGTAGCAGGCCTGTGGGCATAGTACAGCAGCAGGGGAACAGAAGAGCTGCAAGAGAGACGAAGGATAATTTCCTTCAGAAGGGTAATTTTTTGGTTCTCTAGTAGCAGGTATTTCAGGGAGGAATGGTTTTACTCTTACCTTGGTCTTGGCTGACGGCAGTTTACTGCGAGGAGTGCAGTAACAGTAAGGAATCAAACTGACCCCAGAGCTGTGCAGCTTCTGCCCAGCCACCGTGTGTTCAGCATGCTCGTGTACATACATCTGCTGCACATGTAGTTCTTTGGCAGACCATGCAGGACCTACAGGGGAAAAGCCTGTCTTAAAAAAGCACAAAAAGACACAAGTATTTCTGTAATCAGATCAGAACCTCTCCTCACCGTGTTTGACTCCATGAGGATTTTTCCAGCAGGTGGCAATAGCAGACCAGTTTGGAGTGCAAGGCCAGCGTTTGCAGCCTGCAAAAAAGCTTTTCGTGCTGTGCTGTACCCAGCACACCTTCCTCAGATCTGCTCCTTTCACTCCCTGTAACATGTCCGCTTAGTACCCCAGGGCACTCTTAATATAAAGCCCAGAAGAAATCAGCACTGCAGATAACTGCGGTACAAACTCTGGACCTCTTGGTTTCTGACCTCATTGTGTTTACAGGCCTAAAAACATACGCCTCTGCATTTTAAATGTCCTAAAAATATGGCTTTTCCTGAATAAGCATAATTTATCTGCTATATATCTTTTTGCAAAATAATAGTGCAAGGGACAATTAGGTTGGGAGCACAAACGTGAATCATAAAACATACAAGGTGTCCAACAGGTGTTTTATCAAAAGGTACCTCTTCCCTGCCATGTGCAGAAGCTGGATTCATGGACCAAATTTTTAACCACATTATCGTCATTGCTTCCTAGCTGCCTTAAACAGCGGCTTTTAGGAAGTGCTGGTTACTGCCGCGGAAAGGTGATTACCCTGCTTGAAACTGTAAACTCAGCTCTTGGCCTCCGGAGGAAGGAGTTTTGCCATGGACCCCAGGTGCTGCAGATGACGATATCCATGGAATGATCAGGGAGACGCCACCACCGAGCCCCACCTCACTCTGCCCAGGCCCTGGGGAAAAACACGTGAGTTATATTTAGTAATTATCACCCCTGTGCCATTGTTTTTCCATCAAAATTATGAGAGCACTCTTGTTTTTAATAAATAGCAATGTTTTGTGATTTGCCAGGTATAATATGAACGAACCTTGAAGACATATACACAAGAAAATTTTAGAGCTGAATGCTCCAGTCTTTCTCCAAGAGTCAAGCAATGTGTAGCTTTTCCCTTAAGCTGAAGGACAGGCCAGATCCAGGCAGTGCAAATGACCACTCGGGTATAATATGAAGCTTGGGGAGCGCTGGAGAGGCTGTGGATGGCTGTGAATGTCAGCTGATACTCCTTGGAAATAAAAAAGTAGAAAGAATTAATTCTCAATGAAACCCCTGTAGAAATTATACAAGGGATGGGCAGCAGAGAAATACCAGAGAGACAAAGCCATGCTTCACTGGGATCTAAGCTAGCAATTTTGCAGTGTGGCTGTACACAATTTATTTTCACTGCAGTCAGGGAGTGGTGGCCATCCCAGGGCAGGCATCGCATCAGCTGTGGCTCAGCAGGAGACCTGGCTGTAAGAAGTGTCAAAATCTGCAGGTTGTTGTCCCCAACCCCATCTCAGTTGTCGAGAAAGGCTGACAGTGATCATTGATATTACTGTGTTTGCTAAACTGAAGAGCCGCTGCAGTGCTCCCTCCTCTTCACTTGACTGCAGCTCTCAGTGGTGTCACAGGTGAATGCCACAATTCAGCTGTGTTTCACTTCCCTGAGTATTTTCCGAGCAGGGGATTGCAATGCTAGTTTAGCTCTTCTCTGCTCTCACATACTTCAAGAATACACCTTCAAGAAAAACAAAAACCAAGAGTATGTTGAAGAGCAAACTGCCTTCTAACTGCCTTGAGATCTTTTATCACTCATGGTAACTCGTGACACACTCACTGCATGTGTTATCTTTATGTTAACACTGTTTACAAATGATGGGAATAAATCCAGATCCAATGGGGAAAGTTTCCTTTTGTTCACATTTCAATACAGGGCCAGAATTATCAACTTGGAAGGAACTTTCCTCTACCATTGGTAGACACACACAAAAAGAATCCAACATACAAATGCCTGCCACACCACAGCACACAAAGCTACTGCTTTTAATTAGTTGGGTTGAGGGCTTTTTTTCAGTTGTTCTTTTGCTTTTCTAATGAGGAAGGCTGTGAGGTGTCTTTGAACTAGCTACAGACTAGAAAGATTCAGTAAACAAGGATTCTTTATACCATTTCTGGTAAGAGCTTTTCCTGACAGATGCCTTCTTCCTCCTGAGGTTTAGACCACAGTTTGATTTTTTTTTTTCCTTTAACCTCTGACGCATTTCATAACATGATGGGCAAGGGCCCAGCAGTAATTAGACTGATTGAGCATTGGAAGTGTAGACAGAAGAAATGGTAGGAAATCATTCCTGTTCTCAAAGCTGACACCACTGGGTCCTTAGGTCTCCACCATTACTCTTGTATTTTTGGGAGGCCCTGTCCAGCAGTCCTGGTAGACGCAGACCTTGGGTCCTGCTGGGGCTGGGATACCACTTGCCAAGACATTCACACAAGCTGTGCTGCCTGCCATAACCCCCAGGACAAATCAGCTCCTCCCTACTGCTGCCCCAGTGTCGCCCCTACAGAAGTAGGGAGGGAAGAAGAGCAGCACAGGTTAGCATGATGGCAGTGTACAAGTCACCAGGTGTCACCAAAATGTACTGAAGAAGTAGGTGATTTTTCAAAAATTTCCGTCATGATACACAAAATGCCAAATACTTTCAAATCTGGCTGTGATAGCCTGGCATGGTGCCCTGGGTCACATCTTACATAAAGAGTTGTCTCCTGTACAGTGCTCTTTATCCTACTTTCACAGTTAATCACCAAAGCAACCTTAAATCATAACAGCCAGGCCTCTGTATGACTGTACTTGCTCTTGCTTAGCTCAGGGACCCCTTCCTACTGCTCAGGGTTCAGGAACTACCAAAACCCTCGTGTTCTTGTGATGGCTACCTACTTGCAGCCCTCTTCACAGTGACTGGATTGCCTGACAGGTTTTTTTCTAATGCACTTGGCACAGTGGTCAGGGACCTCCAAGAGTATATCTTCTCTTTGAGAAATGATTATATACCTGAGAAAAAAGTTGAGCGATAGTGTAGCTCTGAAGCTGCAAGATCATTAGCCCTGAAGGTTTGAAAGCCTTCTGATTACGTCTAGCATACGCTTGTTAGCCTCCAGAGAATCTACCTGGCTGTTGGAGAAGACCATTTCCATGTGTTGGGGTTGATTCAGTCTCCATCCATGCTGTGAGAAGGTGGTCCTAGGTTGATACCACTGCACAGGTCTTGAGCACATCCACCCATTGACATGGGCAGTCTTTGATGCCGTACCAGCCTGGAAGAGATTTGAGTGAGCCATTTAAGATGTATTAGCATTGCCATGGAAGCCTGCATGTGAATCCTAAATTTTGATAGAGTAGTTCCACCCACATTTTCTGCTAACGGCTACACAGTCCAGCTTCCCTGCTGTTTCCCAAAGAAGACTGCTGCAGATGTGTGTCCATTCATAGAAATCTAAGGGAGGGACTCTGGGGGAGCCCTCTGTGCTGACCTGAGGGACCCAAAGGGTCTGCTCCTGAATTTAAGGGCTGCTGTGCCTAGGAGATCAGTCAGGGCCAGTATTCAAGCTGATTGTGCAGTGTAACATCCCCTTAGAGGGAGGAGGCTCTGAATCCCTTTGATTACCTTGTGCCCTGCAGTTTATCGTAAAGAAACCAAGTTACAGTCATCCCTCCTCTGCTTAAAGCTTGCTGGGGTAGGTGCAGATGGACGGTTGCTGCAAGCTTTTGCTGGTGCAGGCTAGCAGTTTGCCAGGAAACTTTACAAAACCAAACACATATGCCAAAAGTAATTTTAAGTAATTCTGAACTTTAGAGACGTTCAACTGCAAAAGTCAAAGGAAAATTAAAATGTACAGACTGATGCACAGCCACAAGGGACAGGAAAGGTGGGCACTAATATTGACATACCTATAAACTTCAACTGTTTCACGGAAATGTTATATTACTAATGGGAAAAGAAAATAAAGAAGCATACAGCCATTTAGCCCAAATGAAAGCTCTGCAGAGTAATTAAACTTGCATTTATCAACACAGATAACCAGCACAAAAGTATTGGTATCTCTTTTTTTCTTAACATCTATCTGATAAAGGCCTTTTGGCAGTAATACTGACATTTTCGTGACTATTACCTCATTGAAGAGTCACCTACGCTGTAATAAAAAAATGACGTTTTAAAGCACCAAATCCTCTTTATGGCAACCAGTGTTTTACTGCCATATATTGGGGCATATGGGACAGCTTATTTTCATTCAGAAAAATCAGTAAGTATTACCAGTAAAAGAGCCCTCTCAAGCAGCAGAACTGCTGCTGCCGTAATGCTGGCGCTAGTGCAATTAGAGAGGTCAGGAATCAGGTAACACAATCAACATGACTTTTTTTCTTAGCACCAGATAAAGCAAAGTACCTGCCTTTAAAAAGTTAAAGCTGCTGAGGTTAATGCATTGGGGTTTGGGGTGGTTTATTTGTGCTGTGCTCTTGCACCCTGTACCAGGTACTGTATGAACACAGCAAAACATGGGGTTTTTTTGCCTGGAATTCATGAATATTCAGTTATGGGCAGCTTTAAGCACCAGACTGAATTGGGACACAGTACACAGCAGTATAATTCATTGGAATAAACTAGTCTACTGGAGAACAATATTTTGAAAGATTTTAAATGTTTGCAGAAAGATTTGGCAAAGTCTGCAACCTATTTCACTCTTCCCCATCGTGAGGTAACCTACCATCAAACTCTGGCTTCTAAAACAAAATTTGGCAGATTTGAAGTTTACCACATTATGTCTCCCAATCTGCTTTCTTAGCCTCTCTCTTCCTCAACTGTTGAGGCTGCATCGCGTTTTCCCTGCTATGCTGAGAAAATGCAACGCTTTGCCAATACGCGCCTTACTTTTGGTTATTTTTAAATCTCTGCAAAAGCTCACACTTTCTTCTGTACCCAGTGCCTATTGTTTATGGAAGCAGTTCCAATTTACTTTCTATAAGAAAAAGAAAAAAAATTAATCTACTGCCTCGAAAGCACTGCAAGTATTTGCATTGTTCTCCTGCATTGTTTCACTTACAAAAAGGAATTCTTTGGAACCGCAGAGGCATTGAGTCTCCTTTGCTCACTCTTTTTCACCACCACCACCGCTCCCTCCCCCCCCACCCCCTCAAATAGTGGCTTTCAAGCAGTGACCTTTCTTTTGTGGAGGCCAGCTTGTTATTTTGGGTTTGATTTCCCTGCCAATTGTTCTGCGTTTCCTCCCGTGCTGCTCTGCGGTGAGGCTGCTGCCGACGTTCCCGGTGGGGTGACCATCCTGCGCTCGTAACCCAACTGAGCACAAACCCGGGCACTCTCGGGTTGCTGCATGTAACCATGGGAAGAGTCAGACCACTGGCAGCCTTTCCTATCTTCACACAGATGGCCAAAACCCCATCAGTTGCTCATAATAGCCACAAATCATAAAAATCTGGCAAAACCAGTCATTAGCCACCTTTTACATGTAGTATATAGCCATCACTCAGATGCTAAGAAATGGAAAAGCAGCTTTCCAGAACCGCTCTCAAAGAGCTTCATCCATGAGTGTCATCATAAGACCCACATAAAAGCCTGATCTTAACTCGCGTGCCTAAACAGCTGATACACTTCGCTGCAAGTTACCCAATGGGAACAAATACTTGTCACCAGATGCATGTTCTCTTTCTCTTAGCCAGGTTTTTCCTTAACATTACAAACCTTTTGGAAGGACGCTCATAATCCATCCCCTTTCTCACAGTACCTCTGCAGGACCCGAACTAGGTTGTTTCACTGTGAAACACTGAACCCACAAGCAAACAGCAAACTCATGAGACACACATAAGTTCCAGTGCAAGCCTTGAAATTACTCAAAAATTCTAATAAAACCTTTAAACAAATATCTTGGCTACTTTAAACATACAGGAGCAAAGTGCAGCCACTCCAGGATGGGTGGATTGCATGTTTTTTAATGAAAAAGCAAAGCAAAGTTAAAAAATACAGATTTAATGTGCTGAAGAAGCTCATCTTGAATTCTATATGCTGTCACTAAGCCTGGTAAGGAATTCTGTCAAAAATATAAACTGGTACATCTCAAATACACTTAGCAGCAAAACACGTACATCTTGATTCCTTGAGGACTGCTGCAGGCCTAGGAATCTGGAGCTCCCAGGAAACAGGCTTTATTTTAGAAGCAACATGTTCTGGTGTATTCATAATAAAATATTCTCAGAAATTCCGGTTCACCAGGAATTTGAAAGCTACTAATTTCGGTCTGACTCAGGACATAGCCCAACTGTGAAGAGACAAGGTTTCTTGGTTTCTTGTGAACTTGAAACCCTGCTTTTCAGCCAAAGCCTGTCAAGACCCTGCTCTCAACTTGCATGTACAAGGCACAGAGATAATTAGTGGAGTCTTTTAAAGACTCATTTCATTTTGAAATAGTTTCCATTTCAGAGTTCAAACTGGGACAAAGTACATTCTTTCACCCAAAATATTTGTAAAATTTTTCACTTCTGTTTCTTTCCCAGTAACAGTTTCAATCTGCCACTGACTACAAGACAAAACCCAATGTCCAAATTTTAAAAAATGCTAACCTATTTTTACATCTACTTTGTAATTTTGCAAGTTTCAGAAAACCAACAGAGCAGGCAAAGGAGAAACAAAGGCGATTCTAATACAACCTTTTAGTTGCTTCGTACTTACTTCATGGCAAGGTGTGGTAGGATGCTGAGAACCATGCTAGTCAAACTCTGAATGCACTTCACTAACAGTATAGGCGAAGCTTTAAATAATTACAAAGTGTGAAAAAAAAGAGAAAATGAATCTTTGAACCTTGGCAAACATCTACTGTGTTCAGAAACAGAGCGTGAGACAGAAGGAAGGTGACGAAAAGGAGAAAAAACAACATCTGAAATTTCAAACTGTTTTCTAAAAATTGAAACAAGATGAAAATTTAAATTTAAGGGAAATATTTTGCAGCACTAAATACTTTTTATACAAAAGTCTACATTTTGCAAGATAAATGTTTAAGACACAAATGTTGGCCATCTGTAACTGCAGCAGTGAGCGAAGTGGCAAGATGGAAAAGGTGTCGTGGCAAATTGCCTTTTCTCCAACTCTTGAGCACCACATTTAAATGAGCTGGCCTCCGTCCCAGAAGCAGCAATGCCATATTTGTGTGGTGAAAAGTGCAAGGTGCTCGGTCAGAGAAAAGCGACTCCCCAGCAGCACAGCCGTACCCTTTCTTGTGTCCACACTAGCTGTTCCAGAACTACTTCAATAATATACTTGTCATTGCATCTGGAGTGAAGAATTTTCTCGTCTCTATTTCTGCTTATAGACAAATCACTTTTGTGCTCCTTGCAAGTAATTTGGGCTACAAACAGAGGAATATACTACCTAGAAGTAAAAAGGGAAATAACTATTTATTTATAAGTGGCTTTCATGCAATTGTATGCATGCTATTTGTGCCTGCTTGTGCGTGTCTGAGTGCAAGTATAAACACACACAAAGACCTTATAACTAGAATTTTTGTGCATGTTCAATGGGTCAGTTTCAGTACACCTATACGCTCTGATGCTCATTATATGAAAACTGTATGGTTCTTATTTTAAAACTAACCTTTATGAAACATCTGAAAACATAAAAGCACCTGCCTCACTTCAGTCCACCACGAGACATCTTCCCTGACCTCATTTTATCTAGAAGTGTGTATACTCAGAACGTATGTAACACTGTTAATGTGAGACACTTATCCAGAAGTACTCTAAAGTTTATGCTAAACTATCTGAAAAGTATTCACTTCCTTCTTCAATGCCTCTTTTAACCAATTCTTAACACATCTCCTCACCCTTTCATCGATCCCTCTCCCCAGCATACTTCTATTCATCTCACTAATGAGAGGCAGATTGATTTCCATCATTTCACCTCCGGTTGCCCTATTGATGCAGTGACTGTCTAGAGGGAGGACAATTACCATGTGGTGGTGGAGATGCTCTCAGAGGACAGACATACGATCAAGGACTTGATGCTCAGCTGCAGTCTGAGTTGCAAGGAAGTTGGGGCTATGCTGATTTACATGAATTTAGTATCTTTCACCTTAATTATGAGGATTTTTTTGAGCACTAAAGCTAAACAATAAATGGGTCAGAGCTTCAAGGCAATAGTTAGTTTGGTCTTTGTTTTAAAATGAGTGGCTGTCTTTTCAAAATTTGATATTATCTGCTAAATGATTACATACCTATACACATGACAAAAGACTAGCACCTTCCACACATACCTTCCCGTCAGTGTTATTCTTATATGCCCAGTCACCTCTGCTGGTCGCCTGAGATGTGAGCTGTGAGAAATGCAGCTGTTGAATTACTGGCAAAGTTAAGGAAGTGATTTGGAAGGCACATCTTTCCAGCAGTTCAAAGACTGTTCAAACAGTTTTAGTACTGTTTCTTCTTTCTCTCTCTTTTTTTTAAAAAAAAATTTCAGTCTTTGGTGTATTCTCTTTTCCCAGGAGTACACATTAAAAGAAGTCAGCCAATCATTGGGCTATCTCCCATTTCCCATGTTCATCCAGCCTTACTTGAAGAGATGATATATTGGACAGATTTTAGCTTGGTTCGATCACTTTGCATTTCCTCCTTTTTTTTTCACTTTGCGCTTATGATTTGTGATGGGTAAACCTCAAAAGATTAGAAGTTTGGCTTGGATAAGCAACTGTATGTTTGAAGTTTACTTTTCAATTTTAAGAGATCAGGGTCAGTGCAACAAGCGTATGAGTTATATGCCTTGAATTCATGGGATTTCAACGACCAAAGACTTTGGCGTACTTCAGGAAGAGGAACAGCTAATAACTATTTCCCAGGAGCAACCAACATAGTTACAGTGCCCAAAAATTAAATGGGCCAAGGGGATTAATTTGTTTTCAGTAGCATCAGGAGATATGGGAGCTGAAGACATCAGTGGATTGTTCTATTTTGGAGCACGACTCAAATGCTGTTTCCCACATTAAGTTTAAAGGCTTTATCCTTTGGATGCTCTGGTCGGACATGGGGTAGGGGGTAGAGCTGACAACTGTGAATGCTGTACAGATTGTCTCCCTACAGAAGTGAAAAGGTGTATATGTCCTGAATGGACCAGAAACTGGAAGGCACATATATTCTCCCCTCTGGGCTGCAGAGTGCACTCTTAGCTCACCCTCCCTACGAGACAATGTTATTCTTATTGTGGAAACCTTAACTGTGATTCTTCGCTGACATTTGGCACCACTTTAAAATTAACTTTCCATAGAGATAGATCAACCCCCGAATTGGCCTTGACTGTATTTTCTCACTGAGAAAGCAGACAGAAGATGAAAATCAAAGTTTAATCCTATTGCATGCTTGACCAAAGCAAAATACAACATCTCTTTGGGATGTAGCATCTCTATTTATCTACTGTATGCCTTCATATAACTGACAAGTATGTTCTTGCTCTGTTTCCAAATATAATAGTATCACAGAAAATAGTTCTGATGAATAGAACAAATACATCTACTTTTCTTGTAATATTTTACATTACCTAAAAAAAAATGGCTACAGACAACAAAAAGGCCTGACTAAAACTAGGGTGGTTTGGATGAAATTTTGCTTTGTCAGAAAAATTCCCATCAGGAGGCTCACGAGGGTCCCTGTGAGTTTTAAGCAGGAGACAAGCAGTTTACAAGTGTTTGAGCTTTGTATGTGCTCACCTGAAAAAGTCCAGGACGTAAGCATTTTGGGGCAGGAGTTATGTAGACATTACTGATATTGGCTGCTGGCATCTAAAGTGGCAACCCAGATACTGCAGTTCTTTCAGACAAAGAAAATAATTTTTCTAGTGTAGGCAAAATAAGTGTTGAGCTCTTTGGAAGATGTGGCCTATAAAAGTGGTACAATAAAAAAATTGTTTCCTCAAATGGGTGGTATGAGGCTTGGGGAATGAATGTTTGTAGAGCACTCAGACCCTGGTATGAAAAGGTGCTGTAAAAGTTCAAAGTATTATTGTTATGGCATACTTACTCAGCAAGGAAGGGAAATATCAAAGGCTTTCTCCTCCCAGCTGGCTCGGTCTTATCTCGAGGAACTGTTGGTGGGTGGTGATTACTCTCAGGGACTGGTGATGACAGAGGAGTGAAGGCACTAACCTCGCTTGCAGAGCTGCTCTGGGCACCCTCCTGGATCAGCTGAAGCCTCTGTTCCTCCTCAGTGCTTTTCGGTGTGCACACACCCTGTTCCCAGAGAAAAGTCTGAAATAAAAACAGAGCTCTGACACCTGGCTAATAGAGGCACTCAGGCAAGGGCTTCCACTTGTGACTGGTACATTGGGAAATAATTGATACAGATTGCCTCAGACACTCAAGGCTGCTGATCCTCCTTCCCACAGACTATTTTTAGGCCCAATCAGGCAGATAAAATGACACCGGAATTAATTTTTGTACACTCTAATGTTTGGGCTTGTGCTTTTCTTTAAAAAAAATGCCTCTCTCTAGATATATGGTAAATGTCTGAATTACGAAAAGCAGATAAATGTATTTCCACCCCTCCCCCCAACCCAAAAAAAAAACCAAAACCCCAACACGTTCAAGCACTGAGAGTTGCTCCCTGCAAAACCACTTATGGCCTATTGCAGGGGAATTTGCTCTCATCACCTTAAACCCAAAGCAAATAACAGAATATGAAGTAACACATATTCTTGGCATCAGGCAGCACGAGAGCTCCCCTGGGACTGCTGCAATGCAAAGGCTAGCAACCCACCCATCAGAAGATGATAAAATACAATTAACTAATTCATTATATAAATATTTTGGGTGGGGAGATACGAATCTACTTATCTCTGTTATTGTTATCATTATTATTAGCTGCTGTTTGCTAAGATTGAGTCTTTCAAAGCCTTCTTTCGCATTAAGAAGTCCAAATCCCCACGCTAAATCTCACCCTAAATTTAATGTTGATTGCTTTTGCAAGCTACTGGGGAACAAAAGCAGGGAGAGGAGTAAAAGCTGGGAGAGGAATACAACCAGCAAGGTTGTATTATTCACAGCTGTTATTACTAGAATTTATGGACAAACCATTCCCATGCTATTTGAACATAATTCATACATTTGGACTAAGGAGAGATCCATAAATGCTCTCCAGTAAAGCCCCTACCTGTGTAATGCTTTCTAAGATAAGCAGCTATTGTGACTGCAATGGAAAATGCAAAACCTGACTGCTGGCCTCTGTGGTTATTGCTCTAGCCACAAACTCCTCCAAAATCTTAAAGCTCCCCTATCCTCTGGAATAGGAAAGTCATGAACTGCACTTTCTGCAGCCAGGCTTGCAGGCTCAGAGCCTGGCGATCGGAAGGGTGAAATGTTGGCTGTGTCAAAGCCAACAGGAGTTTTGCCACTGACTTCAGTGGGGGCAGCTTTTTGCCTTTGTAGTGTAAGCTGATGAAAAGCTCTGCCTCGTAATCACATTCCTGTGGCTTAACATGTAAGTGCATGTTGGCTGTGTGGTGGTGACTGCTCATGTGCATATTTCTCAGCCTGCAGGACATGCCAGCGATGCCACTTGCCTTACCCCATGAGGGAAGAGAAGTAAAGAAGTTGGGGTTTTTTGCATTTGCCATGTGCAGAGCTTGTAGGATCAGCTACCACAGCATGTCTGATGCACGGGAGTTTCATTGCAACCGAGCCCTCAGTAACCTGAACCTGATACTTGATAGTAGATGGTAATGAAATGGCATGTGTTGATGAGACAGGGGACTGATGCTCCCAGGCTGGGCTGAAATAGGGTCCTGGCCCATGGGTGGCAGGATGGGGGAGGCCTAGGGAGGCAGAGCAGGAACATTACAGCCTGTTAATACTCTCAGGGCACTGACACAGGAATCCTGACCCCATGCAAACAAGTGCTTCATTTTCTGATGTAAAGACATCACTAGGTCATAGCATTTCAAGCGGAAGTGAGGCATGAGCTCTCCTTATTCTGGTATCTTATGTCACAGGTCTGACATTTCACTGTGCAACCTTGTATAAAGTACCATAATTTGAGTCTGACTACAGTGTACCTTCACATAAACCAAGCTTTAAAAAGTATCTGATACTTAAAAAAAATCCCAAATAAGTCAGCAGAAATTAAAATTTTTCTTCATTAGTACCTTTTGTGGTATCACACATACTACTTCTCCCTTAATTTCTTTCTGAAAGCAGGACATACATAACCTTTGGGTTTGAGTTTCTTCCCTCCTGTATCTCCTAAATATGTCTCAGCACTAGGATGGCTGGTGACAGGGGAGCAATTAGGGCTTCCCAATAATGAACTACAAATCTGGGGCATAAAAAACTTAAAATATCACCAGATGCTCAATATTAACTGCTCTGAGGTGCATTTATTTTTAGACAATCCATGTTGTAACCTTACCTCAAAATATTGGGTCATAATAACTACTTACATGAACAAAAGTGAGCAGGTCCTAATCCATTGAAAGTGTCCTTTAAAGTCTAGGTTTTACACCTAAAGACTTCTAAAAGGGTTCATAGATATTGTGAATGCCTCCCTCATCACCTACTTCCTTGGCTAACACCTAAGCACCATATTAGCCTTTATATCTCTGCCAGTATTGAACTTTGCTTTGCAGTGAAGCCTACCATACCACCTCCGTGTTCAATCTGATGGTGCAGAGACACAGTAACACAAAGATCTTCTGTCCCAAAAAAAAAAAAGAAAAGACCAAAACACAATATTTGTTAATATGTTTCAAAGACTTGCAGGAAACACTGACACCTGGCCTTCAGCAAGGACTCTACCAAGATGATGAACCATCAGGGAAATACTGAACTTCCAAGGCAGCGAATAGGATACTCACAGGCACGTTGAGGCACGGTCATTTTCCATCCTCTTCTGCAACAGAGATAATGGATTCTTCAAAAACCCCAGCTCTTAGCAGCTCCATAGCAGGACATCACCTCAAGGTTGTCACTCAAACACAGCACCAAACCCACACGTCGTACCTCTGAGAAGGGAGCTGAGATTGAGCATTAAGTTTGCTTAGCTGCACTTAGCCTTGGGTTTTGGTGTCAGCCCAGATTCAGCACTAAAAGCTGAATCTCACAGAGAAAAGTCACTTCTCCATAGCTTTTTGAGAAACCTTTGTAAGGAGGGACAATGGTGGGGAGTGGAAAAAGGAAAAACTGCCGTAATCATCCAAAATATTCAAAAGTAAAAGAAAGTAGAAGTTTATCTATAATAGCATTGCGTCGACACCATATATTTGTGCATGAAAGCTTTCTTGACTTTTCAAGTAGAAATTACTCCAAAGAAGTAAACACTTTGTTTCAGTCTCATTTTGTAATGCCCGTAAACATACCAGAGATAAAAGGTACCTGGCTGAATTTGGGTAAAAATAGATGGGATTTTGAAAAGCAGTAAGAAATGCCTGGGAAAAGTGACCTACATATGGTCTTAATCATGCCAATGGATAACCCCCACATTACCCTTTAAAAGGTCATCTGATAAACATCAGCACTGGGCTTTTCTCACAAACCCAACACCTAAAATTGCTTCAGGCTACTGTAATACGGCATGAGAAGTTAAATTAGAAGCATATATTTGGTAATAGCACCTCTGAGAGGAAGTCTTCAAAAGCCTGTGCCCCCATTAAAGGATTAGAAGACCAGCATACATATCAGCAACCATACTCCATCCAAAAAGAAACAAAACAGGGGACAGAAATCAGCATTTTGTTCTGATTAGCTGCTTTGATTGATGTAAATTTCTTAATTACATTTTTTTTTTTTTTTTGACATCACTGCAAGCCTACCATTGGGGAATACTATAAAGAATACCTCTCATGAAGTAGCACTTTCAAGCTTTCCCCTCTCTCTTGCGGGTCTGGTGGTGATCTTTCCAGAATATATGTTGATTAGGCACACAAAATACAGCAGTCTCCAAGGAACTGAGAGTCTAGGGTTCAATTGTTTTCAGAAGTACCCAGAATACAAGTTACAGAATTGGAGAAAAAAACATTCAAGAATAAGAATGGGGTCATTAAATATTTCTGGAAATGGGATAACTCTGTATGAAACAATGGATGAGATATTAAAAAAAGAAGCAGTGATAATTAGAGACAGTACGTTCAAAAGCAATTTTTTATTTGAGCATCTTCCCTTCTGGAAGCAAATCCATCTGAATTTCCTCAGTGCTAATATTTTGAGGTTACCTGTCCCAAAGGCAGGCAAGAAATAAGTCTGATTGTCCAAGAAATAAGGATGAAGGCACATCCTAAGGATTGAAGGCTGGCTGAGAGATTGGAGGGCTTAAGGTGAAAGAAATTCTCTCCATCAAGGCCACCGGTGAGGTTAGGGTATTTTAAACTGGGGAGGAAACCCCTAACCTAGTGTTTTTATACTTTTTTTTCTTGCACTTGATTCAAAGCAGGACAATTTCTCTCCACCAAATAGAGGTCTGAATTATGCCAGCACTTGTAGGCTTTAAGAAAGGCTAAACGGAAATGGAAATTTGCTCCCATTTTGATAGCCTCCTGCAGCTAGTCAGAAAATTCTTTGCATACGGGCTTTCATGGGAATTGCCCATTTATTTCACCTCCACCTCATCTTTTCAGCTCACATATCAGGAAACACAATTTCCTCAGTACTGGCTTTACAGCCCTTGCCCAAGAACAGAAGATCAGGCTATGCTCCTTTTCCTTCAGATTTCATTCCCACCATGGAGGATTTGGGAGGGGTGCAGGCTTAATTTCCAAATCTGTTCGAGGTGAGCAGGGCATGGCAAAAGTGGCCTTGCTCTTTCACAGACACAGTGGCTCTGAGCTCCTGAATTATCTGTCTCTAAAGTCCTAAGGAATCCTCATGGGTTTTCTCTCTTGGACTCATGAGAGCAATAGAACAGTTCAATTAAATTTTCTTTCCCAGCTCCCCCTGAAGAGGAAACATTTCTGAATTCATTTCTTCCAGTGTCTCTCTATTTAAGGGGTCCTGCTCCCAAGGACTCCTATCTTAAGAGCACACAAGCAGAAGCAGGCTGCTGCAGCAGGAATCCAGAAGCTGGAGCTGTCAAACCGAGCCTTATTAGATACCAAAGGGGCTAATAAAAGAATGGGTGTTTGTTGTACTTCTGGCAGGGACAGTTGCTGAAAAGTCTAGAGAAGGATCCTGAGACACCTCAGCTCCTAAGTTCCAATGGATGTATTTCTAGTTGATCAATCTCTGTGTCTTTATGGCTGAACTAACTTCCCACTTCAGGCTTTTGACAGCTGGACAAAGCAGGGTTTGAGCTGTGCCTTGCTTTAAGTAAGTGTGGAGAGATGTTTTCAGTCTGACCTTGCCAAATCAGTCCCGGGCTTGGGGCGTTTGCTGAGATCCAGGAAAGATTTTCCCACTGAATTGCAAGTGGGAAAAACTAATTCTATCCACAGCGATTTGATGGAGTATTGAAGTGACAAGCGTTTTGGGAGATAGGAATCTACCTCATGATCCACAGAGCCTCTAGCTTCATAAGAATAGCAGAAGAATATACTTACACATGTTGATTTGTGGTGGTGGCAGGAGTAGCCAATTATGATCAGTGATAGCAGATTATAAAGTATAATTTTCACAGACAGAAGGAATATTTTTAACCACACTGTGGCTGTGTTCACAATTTACCTTCTATATTAAAGAGATAAGATTTGGCACAAGCAAATGTGAGCTTTGTTTGGCTTTTTGTTCTTAAGTGCACATATTTTGTTAAAGTACATCAGATAATGAGATGTAAAAGCATACAAAGGGATATAGCAGGGAGCAGCAGAATAGCACAGAAGCAATGAACAGAATATAAATGCGTAATCTCAGATAGCAAAAGCAAATCTTCCACATTTGAACACTTTCATGTATTTTTCCCCTCTACTTGTTTACTCTTGTTCTTAAAACAATTAAAAACCAATTCAGATCAATAGCAAAACCAGCATTCAGGATTTTACCCTGGATCTCCATGCTATATAGCAAGAGTTCCCTCCCTCACTTGCTGCTCTGCTTTCTGTTTCCTCAGAGTAGTTGCTGTGCTAAATGATTACAATGTCACTGGCCTTTATAAAATCACTTTTGAGACCTAGGGCTGTTTTATTTCATATATTACTTCAAGTATTTTTACTGCCATTATCAGTATTGTCTTGAGAAAATATTTTGCATGAGTATGTCACATGTTTATGGTAAATACACTAGCTGGTACTTCTGAGAGACAATACCGAGCTTTTTAATATATTGCAAAGAATTTCTGTTCTGCTTTTAAATATTAACTTTTACATGATTTCTCTCTTAATGCTATGAGATGCTCAGGCTTCTACCAAGTGTACCAACTTCTGCCAGAGCTGGAGAGATGCCACATAGAGCTGACTTCATCATACTCATGTCATCATCCTCCTCCTCTCCTTTTTGGATGGCATTGCCTTGGGGGAGTCACTTGGGTAACACTGCCTGACGGTATGTTTGCTGCTGGCTTGGGCAAAGCATTAAGGACTGAAAAAGGGACTTAATGAGCTGCAAAGTAAAGCTGAGAAAATAAGGGCATAGGTATCCTGTCAGCATCTCACAGGCCTGAACCAGTGGCCTTTCTCTACAAGAGCAGAAGAGGTGTAGGTGACAGCAAACCACACTTAAAGGCTTGCTCTTGATTCCTCCTTTCACCTGGCAATAGCTAACATTTGGGACTAGAATGGGACAAGTATCAGGCAAGACCACACAGTGGGCAAGTAGCCATGCATCTTACCTTATCCTTGTGCTGCTCCGTACCAGTCTGGCTCACCACTTCTGTATTACTGGTAACATTCAATCAGGCTCTCTCTAGCGAACTTAGCAAAGCATGTAAATAGGTTATGATATTGATATCCTGACAGGCTGCTCAGCCAGGGGACTGGAAATGGAAAAAGAAGAGTCTATTGATCAAATAAATTAATTTTAAAATCTAAAAGTGGTTTTAATACATTAATAGCCCCTTATGCTGAATCCAAGTTCACTTCCCTAGGCAAATCATCCGTTTATACATAAACTGAAATTTCTCCACCTAATCCAGTCAAGCCTTTCTGTTTTACATGGGGGAAAGCTGTGACCCCACTAATTTCAACAACCATACTGTGTGTCAAAGGCCAGGAATCCTGGATTATCTCACAGAAGTCAGTTCCCAAACACCTACTGGCATATTAAAGAATAACGTGTTCAAACAAAACAGCAAAGAGAAAAGCAAAACTAATTCTTGTTGGTTGAGCACACCCTTAAATGCATTTCTACCAGCTCCCGTGAGCAGTATTTTCCTACACAAACCTTCTTTGGCTCCCAGAGAATCGGATATTTCATACTGATATAAGAAACCTGCTGCCACCAACAGCATTTATTTGCCAGATTTCTGTTAAGCTAGCACAAACAGCAGCCACTGCTGGGACTTTCCACTACAGCAGGTAACTAAGAACAATATTCAGTAGCTAGGAAAGTGGGCTCAAAAGATGCGGGTTCTATGCCGAGGTCTGCCTTTGACCTCCCACACAACATCAGGCAAGTAATTTCATGTCTCCCCATTACAGTTTCTACAGCTACATAATGGATATAATGATACTGAACTCCTTTGCAAAGTGCTTTGAGACCTATTGTGAGAAAAAGGCTGTAACCCCCCAAATATTTCACAAATAACTGCAGTGATGACAATACCTGAAAGTGTCACAAAAAGGCATTTAAAAGCTCGGTGCATTTGAAGTTACGAAACAGTGAATGGGAAGCTCAATTCTCAGTTTTCCCTCACTTCTAAAAACATTTCTAAGATGACTTTCTGAAGTCAGGACAACCGAAAATGGGATTACTAATTGCATTTCACTCATTTCTAACTGGAGAGATTAATCACAGGAGCCAGATGTTTTTTTCTGGCCCTTGCCTGACTTATTCTCTCTATGTGGTCAGAGGTTAATAGGATGTATTAGTGGGAATAACTCAGCAATATCAGTTCTGTCTGAACCGGACAAGACAAAATTAGTCCTTTGCTCTTTCTGAGTTTGATTCTTTTGCTCGTTCACTACTTTCAAATACGGAGCAGGTTGATCCCAAATCCTCTGTGCTGTATCTATTCATGCTGGAGCCACTTTTCCTACCTGCCAACTTATGACTTGGGAGCAGGTCTGTCCAGCGCGTTGTTGGATGGAGCTGCTCAGACATCAGGTGGGTGAGAAGGTGGCTTGCGCAAGGGGATTCTCTGCAGCCTTGAGTGATTCCAGTAAACACGCAAACCTCAACTGTTCTCCATCACAGATTTATATACAATTTGGCTATGCGGAGGGTGGTTTTCAGCATGCTTTTACATGTGGTTTGGCGATGTTGAGTGTTTCACAGCTTGCTTTTACATGTGGTTTGGCTGCAGTGAGGCTGATTTACTGTGAGTTTTTACATGGAGCTTGGCTATGCTAATACTAGGGGTCTGCATGTTTGAGATTTTACTACCCCTGTAGTAAGACAATGCAGGTCATAATATTGAAGAACAATTTAGATAAAATGAGAAAGTCAAAACCAGCCTGGCACTGTTCCCTGTAACACCATAATAAAATACTCAAGCGCTGTTATGCCCCAGCTTCCTCCATCATGACCAAAGAGCTGCTGCCCTGACTCCTGATTCGAAGCCGTATGCTTTCTGTTCCAAATGCAGGGGATTAGATATAAATCCTTACCTCAGTTTCTGAGGTGGGATCCAAATGGCTTCCAGCCACGTCAGCTGTTCTACCTTTGTGTGGATTTAATGTATAGTCAATAATATATTACAAAAAGAATGAATTATTAAACCTTTTCTTAATGAGCCCAAATCACCAAATACAGCCATCTACAACCAATAATTTCTCCGGGCAGTTTCAGTCGCACAAATTTTAAAGTGACAAAGCTCACCTGAGAAGCACAGTTTTTCCCAGCTAGACTGTAAAAATCTCACAGGAATCATTATTCCCAACCCACACAAAACACGCTGGCAAACTTTAATAACTAACTCTGCAGTGTAATCATGGAAGTGTTATTTTGATGCAAAGACTCATGTATGTCTTTTGTATAACATTACTTCCTTTTGAAACTTATGTGTATAGATTGACCGGTGCTAGCTGTAACAACCTTTGTCTGTATAATGTTAACCAAGTTAATTCCTTTCAGAGAAGTAAATTATCCACAAATTTTTCAGTCTGGCTCTTCTCACCCCTAGAACAGAGCTGTACATTCCTGGTTTTCATTGCCTGTATCAAGATTTCCATCACCTGCAATTTTCTTGTTCTATGCTTCAAACGCAAGATGGAACAGATTTCCAGATTTCCCATCCCATAACTCCCAGTACTGTTCTGATTTTGGTTTTCCTTCCTTTTATATGCAGTAGCTGAGATTTACATGTACACAGGTTTTATATCAATTGTCTCATAACTTGTCTTTATTTTTCCCTGTCAGCCCTTGAAGGAGGGCAGATAAGGCTGGGAAGAAAGGTAAAGGGGGAATGACAGTTCTCTTCCAAGAATCTACCTAGAGACACAGATATATTTTCCAGATGCTATTGTGGGACTTAACAACTTAACAGGGCATTAGGTGTCACTTAAAACTTTTAATCACATACCAGGAGCTGAGCTGGGGAAAAAAAAAAGGGGACCAGCAGGCAGAATATAATAGGAAAATACAGTAAATGCTACTCAATGTGCAAGTTGCCTAGAAATAAATATTTGGCAGATAAATTAGAAAAGGCAGAAAAAGTCCTTTCACCTTTGCTCAATTCTTGAAACAGTAATTTGAGTGAGTCACTGTATGAAACAAATATTTTATCTGCAAAAACGTAAAGGAAACACTCCACCCACTGATGCTTTGAATACAAAGAGCATTTCATATTACCAGTTTTTAAATGCTCTTCTGTATTAGCTCTTAGTAATTTCTGCTCTTTAGGAAAAAAAAAAAAAACAAACCCAAAACTGTTCTGCATCCAGTTACAGTGCTGTGACCAGGATGAGCACCGCAGCTTTCAAAGAATTTGTGTGACTGAGCACGGAGGCTTCTGGACAACGCTATATCTTACCTTTTGTGTTTTCCTTCAGCACAGCAAGTTTGCTAGTACCTCCCTTTCCTGAGTTCAGCGTTGGTTTACAGAATTTCCTCTTCCAGAACTGGAGGACAGATGATAAAAAATTAAGTTTAGAGGAGGGTCTTGCTTTGTTGTTGTTTGGGGTTCTTTGGGTTTGTTTTTTTTTTTTAACTTTAATTCTGAATTCTACAAAATAAAAATTTTAATGATCTGAAGCCAAAAGACACATAGATATTTAAAATTGAGCCATCTTGTTTTGGTTAGCATTTATAGAACAATTAAAAATTTCAGTTCAATTTTCATAAACAGATGCAACACCGTAAGAACCTATAATGGAAAGTATTTCTTGAAATTATTATATTCTTTTATTGGAAGAGATGCACCCAAGACCACTCTTCTTTCCACATTTATTTTGTTCAGTAGAGTTCATGACTTACTGTGCAATGAGGAGATGCTGGAATTTAACAGCTTTAACCATGTTTCATCAATCTTTGTAATCACACTGTAAACAGCCCATATGAAGACGCACAGGTCATCACATGCACTCATAAAACAGCAAGTAATGCTAGCAAGGGAACCTGCAGTTTTCTCTTAGACTAAATTCCTGGGTTAGTCTCCAAAGAGCCAAATTAAGCTGTTTCTTATGTTAAAAAAAAGGCACATGGCACCACTGGAAGTAGAAAGGCTAAATATTACTTGGGGGCTCAAACTACAAGCTAATGTTTTTCAAACTCTTCCACGTGTTGACTGAAATGAACTCAGGGTTTCCTTACCACTATTACCGTATCAGTTCATATCAGAGTCCAACACCTGAAGGTCAAGGATTTGCTTTCAAATTAACCACATTTTGCATGTATTTGATCTGAAATTTTTACTGCCACTCACCACTCCATTTATTGGATCCCTCATGAGACAGACCTGGAAGTTTTAAGATTTCAAAATCAAAAAACTTAGAACTTCTAATTTGCAGGTTTTTCTCCCAAATAAGAAAAGCTAGAAGCCTTTTCAATTTGTTTAGAGACAAAAGTTAAGATTTACCCCTCAAAAGCACAATTCCCATCTACGCTCATGGGGAAAGTGCTGGTTGTTGCAAGTTTGTGAATAGATTCTGAAGAGCTGCCAAAAACAGAGGCAAAGGTTCTTCAGCTTCGCACATTTTGTGGGTTCTGGCATTATCCCTGTAGGTTTTCAGAGATAATAAATAAATAAAAAAAAAGGGCCCTTATTCTCAAATGTAATATGACCTCAGGTATATTTACCAACATCCCAAATCCATAGGCTCCCACAGGGCAGAAGACACTTTTACCTTCAAAACCCAGTAGGGTATGATCTTACCCATGGTATGGTTATGTCAATATTTCTGTTACTAGTAGCACCAGACAGCAGGAGAATGTACTACACACAGAATAATGCTATATAAATGCCTTGCAGGTACATAGCACGAACAGCTTTTCCCTTGAGAAGTTAGTGCTGAGCTTTGCTCTTCCAAGGCTGGTTCCCATCCATCCATATGACCTGTGCTGGAGTGGCAGACGTCATGACACAGCCAGCTGAGGCTGCCCAAATTATTCCTTTAAATTATTTCTTCTGTCAGCCCTCCCTCCCCACCATAATATCACCTGCGTAGTCACATCAGCAGCTGCTGGGAAAATGCTAGAACACATTGACCTCCAGCAGTTCTGCTGAGGGCAGATATAGGCAGCTACGTAAAGTTATGCTGTTTCCTATATCTACTGCATACAGACATCTCTGCAGAACTGCTTAGGCAGTACTGAAACACAGAGATGTTTCCAGACATCTGAATGGAAGGCAAGATGAGGAAAGGTGGAGAGTTTTGAGAATATTGTGACAAAGAATAATGTTGTTCTCCTTTTACTAGAAATTCTCATTTTCTTTCCCTTTTTTCCAAACAAAAAAATAATAGGCAAGAGAGTAGCTGAATGACTACTGAAAAGCTATCTCCTCCACTTTGCTACTTCATAAAGGGCCTCAGACTGGTATGAGGGTTCTGCCAGTCTGTATCTTTGCTAGCAAAGGATGCAGGAAACTGAGGTACCACAGGCAATGCTGAATATGTGTCAAGACAAGGAAAGGAAAAAGAAGAGGAGGAAAAAAAGAGAAGAATGAAGAGCAAATTCCATGTAGATATAGTTTTAGAAGCATGTAACAACCCTGGGAGAATGGACACTGCCAACCCCCCAACAGTAATATATGAGGCTAATGCATTTTCCACTCACTGCTGCAATTAATAAAGGCTGCTGCTAGACACACAGGCTAAGCTCACTGCTACAGCATTTCTCCAGGCTGCCCCTACTCACAAATAACAAATCTTATCCAGTCAGGGTAAGCCAGTTATGGAAGTTTGCCAGAGGCATAAAAAGAATATGCTTTCCTCTCTCTCTACCCAAACAACCCTTCTGCTGAACACGATATCTCTACACATTCACATACAAATATATATTGCTGCTAATATAACATATCGTCAAATTTCAGTAACCTAACATCCACAGCATCAGAAAAGCAGTTAAGCATTAACTAATGGTTTGCATGTACCACTCAACATGCTGCGAAGATACCGAGATCCATGAGCTCAAAAAACGCCCCCAACCAAACCACCACATCAGTAGATTAACTCAAACTAAGGTTTTCCTGGTATTTTTTTTACTCATGGATGACTTCTGACTCAGTCTATATGGAAATTGCTTCCTGCCTAAGTACTAAACTCTGCACTGGACCCTGCTGATGGATGACTTTGAAGAAATCTGTCTTCACCCACCGTTGCTTTGCCTACAGATCTTGAATCTGGGCCCAGGACTACTTCTGATGTTAAAATTAGGTTCTTCACATTCTCAGAATTGTTTCAGAGTGAAGAATACATTGAAAGGGGATGGCTCTGTCTATAGCGGTGATTGGTCCAGATAGGTTCCTAAATTATAGCCAGGAGAAGAAAGACTTTGCCACCAAATAATGTGAGGTGTAAGTATTTGAATAGAGGAAGGAATCAAGGTAGGAGACCCAATTTCTGGAGATTTCAAAGTAATAATTCATTCATTGCTGGGGACAAGCCACACTGAAGGTGCCCATATATTTAAGTGTTGACTGTTTCTAAAACTCTCTAGAAAGGATCTAGGCATCACCCGCATCTTATTTGTATTGAAGAAATAGGGACAACTATAGGACACTATAGGGACAACTACAGTGACAACAGGAACTGCAGCACCACAGAATCGCAAGGGTTGGAAGGGACCTCGGGAGAT
>BOSO01021151.1:0-32281 GCA_018403395.1 Gorsachius goisagi | reverse complement strand
TTATATGGTATGGAATAGCTCTTTGGTCAGTTTGGGTTAGCTGTCCAGGCTGTGCTGTACTCCCAGCTTGTTATGCACCTGGCCGAGCAGGAGAAGCTCAAAAAGTCCTTGAGTAGTCTCAGCACTGCTTGGCAACAACTAAAAACATCAGTGTGTTATCAACATTCTTCTAGTACTAAATCCAAAGCACAGCACTATGCTAGCTTCTGTGAAGAAAATTAACTCTGTTCCAGCCGAAACCAGGACATGCAGAGAATATGAGAATAAAACCCATTCCCTCCTACGCTCCAGCTTAGCTGGAGGTGCTTTCCATATGCATGTGACACCAGTGTCTCCCATACAAACACGAAAACAATCTTCTTCTGCTCCACAGCCATCTCTCCCGGTGAGTGGGTTTAGCAGAGCAATGGGACCCACTGAGCAGCTGTACCCGAGGTGGGGGGATGTTGCAGAATAAGGACAGGGCTGTGGCACTGCTTTGCAGCAAAGAACATTTTGTCAAGCAAGATACCAAACACAAGGAGCTCAGCTGGACACTGTGATGCCCAGGAGGTCCATAACCTCTTGAGATACAAATCTCTTCCAACATTCTCTGCAGTACATGCAGCTGATATTCCTGTATGAAACTGTAGTCCATGCTGCAGCCCAACAACATGGTCCTTCCACAGGCAAGCAGTCTAATGTTCAAAAGACAGCTCTAGAATAAAATACAACTGCAGGTGACATAAAATAAGAAGTGCTGATATTGGTTGAAGTTAATGCAAACAAAAACACAATCAGCAACTGGTGCCAGCCCTCTGGACTTAAAGAATCACTACCAGCTCTTGGAACCACCACTTCTGGCCATTTTTTTCCATCTGTTGTGGCAATGTTTACTCGTTCATATTACGGCACCATCTCTCACACAATAAAACTGCCCCGTTTCTCTCTGCTTCCTCAGTTTTTAAAAATATATATATCCTGTTGTATGGCATAATCAGTTACTACTTAGTGTAATATAATGCATGTAACTGTGTGTTGCAGGAAGAATTCCTCTCAGGAAATTTCACTTAATTTACAAATTTTTACATAAAGTTTTAATTACTGAAACAAACAATTAAGCAAAGACTTAGGGAAACGCCTTGCCTCCCCCTTCTCCAGGCTCAACTTCAGTCCAACATCTGTTTTCTCCCCTTCCCAGTTTCACCTTCCCTTGTTTTGCCAAACCCTTCAGCGCAGGAGGCCGGGGTCAATGCCTTGAGGTTCATTTTTGCTGCCCCTTGCTTCTTACTGGTTTTCCTCCACTGCTTCTTGCTTCTTACTGCTCCTCCGCCCTGGCGTGGGACCCTCCATGGGCCCCCATCCCTTCAGGGGTGTCCCTGCCCCAGCGTGGGGGTGTATATCCCCAGTGGTGATCCCGCGCTGTCCCTTCCCACACAGCCTCCCCACTCCTCCTTTTTCTCCAGGTGGATCTATTCATGTTTTTCCGTGTGTCCCCTTTCCTGCGTCCTTCTGTGTGTCCTCTCACCCACCGCCATTTGTGGCTCCTCACACGTTTGCATCCCCCCACCCCCCACCCCGCCGCGCCTCCCACGCCCCTCAGCGTCACAGCCCATGCGCTCCTCTGATTGGCTGAGGCTCCGGTGGGCGGTCCTGAGCCCTGGGAACTGGCTGTGGCTTGCGCAGGGCGGTTCATGGCCTCCTCCCACACAGGGCCCCGCGCTACCAAACCCTGCTGCTGACCCCCAGCAGGCGCTGTTATGTGACTAAATAGCCTCGTTAACCGTAGCTCTTGTTACAATATTTTCTATATATTTCCCATTCCAAAGAATGTTCAATAGCATTCATAGTCCCACTGAAGTCAACAGGATTATTAACATGCTGAAGTGCTCTTCTCTGAATTCCCAAAGGTTATTTTACCTATTTTTAGGTAAATTACACTATATTTCCACTATTCGGAAAAAAGAGGCAATAAATTTTTTTCAGGAATTTTGCATTTCTTAATGAAACTACTTAGTCTACTCCGAGTTTATGCATTTCATACAAAAACATTTATTATATCAAACAGATATATAATTGAAGTGACAACTAGACAGCCCACCCTAGTAAAATGTCTGCTGAAACCACATTAGTGCTTTGGATGTTAAGACCAAATACGTGTCACGCCTGGCTTTGTTTGGGGAATTTTTGAGGCTGACGCTCCAGGACCAGTGACCATCTCCACCTCCCAGTTACTGAAGTTACAGTAAGAAAGACTATGAAACCCTGAAAAGACAGGTCTCAAGCATCACCTGTGCCAATTATGGCCTAAACCTATTATAATTGATGGCTAGGAGTTTGAACACAATTATTATTTTTCTTTAATCCTGGATTATAACCCTTCTACAAAATGAAAGATTCCTTTTTCAGAGTGGAAAAAAAAGCTTGTCTTTTTCATCACAGGGAAAAAAAAAAAGAAAAAAAGAAAAAAAAAGAAAGAGTGTCACCCTCTGAAAGACATTTTTCATTTCTCTGGACTAATTAGATGAGTTGCACAAAAATATGGCAAAAAAATTGAAAGAGATGTCTGTTTACTTTAAATCTTTCACAAATGAATTTGAACAAGGTCAAATTACATACTGTGCAGAGAGACTGTAGTATTCCTTCTGAAATAAATATCCCTGAACTGTGTTCTGCACCTAAGAGCTACTTTTAAGAGTCACTTACTAATGTGTGTGTCCAAATGAACAAAGAACTTTATAGAAAGTATGAACACGATCTTAGTAGTGTTAATAACTAACAATACATTTGTGATACTAATAATGAATGGAAAGCATATAGTCAAGCAAAAGAATGAAAAAAAATAGCTACTATATCTTAGGCTATGGTGCTCAGAAGCCAAAACCTTTGACTGTTATTTTTAATGAAGCTTTTATTTTACCAGTTCATACCAGAGTGAAATAATAGATTCATTTCTACATGAAATTTAATTGCATCCAAGCATTTGAAGGACAAACAGTAGAAATGGGTCAAATTTGCGAAAGTAGGACAAAGAAAATATGATGAGGACTAACAGACTACAGTTAGAGAAAAGAAAAAAATAAATATCAGGAATCAAATTAAATATAAAATATCAAGTCCAATCAGGTGACAGAAGGAATCAGGGAAGTTCTGTCTCAAGACTCAGCTGAAACAGGACTAACCAGAACACTGATACCTCATTTTGTAAAACAATCCTGAATTGTCAACAGAAGGACCAAGATCATCTAAAAGTCTTTTCCATCCATTAGTGATAATAATTCTCTTCAACTGGAAGACCAGTATGGTATTCATAACCCCTCCAGTTTAACATAGTTCAACAAAACTTCCAACAGGCTGAAAAAGTGCGGACTGAAAATTTGTTGTGTTTAAGTACACACATGCTATAGCTATAACAGTTCACTAAATAGGACCAAAGCACAGGCTTAACTTTGGCTTGGTCCCACCTATCAAAGCACATATCAGCTATCACACTCCCAGGCAATGTCTAGGCATGGACTTGGGAACAGCACAGGCCAAAGACAGCTTCAGATAGGCATGCTGCTTTGGGTGAGAAGTTTAGGTGTAAGGTATATGCTGTGCCAACTAGTCACCCTCAGGGCCAAAATGTTGTTCCTTGTGCATTTTATTTACCAGCATGCATGTAGCCATAGAGTTATTTTCAGAGCAATAAGCCAACGGAAGTAAATCAGTGGCTTTCTATTGAAGTTCATTGCAAATCAGGTTTGAAATCCACTTTTCTCGATTTCAAATCAGACTTTTCTGATTTGGTAGAGAGAGACATGAGGAAAAAGCATCCTGAGGAGTAATGGCTTGAAAAAACACTCAAAACCAGAGAAAAAGAGCGCATATTTTTTTACTAGAAAGCTTAAGCTTTACAAACTGTTACTAAGAAATTTACTAGGAATGTGTGGTACATATCTCAGAAATCACTTAGGTGATTTTTCATTCACTTATTCTGGTGTTTAATTCTGTGAAGGTCTTTCTGTGAGGGCAGAATTTTATTTAGCTTGTGCTTTAGCGAGAAAGTTAAATTAGTGGAAGAAGGGGATTTTAACATTTATATTCAGTTAACTTTGTATAGAAGGCAGTGTTAAAAAATTAGCAGTTTCAGGAGAGATACAAGCAATGGACAGCTGTTGATTCATTTAGACTGTAAAAAAACAGATTCTAATGAGTCCTTTTCAGCCTAGTCTAAAACAAAATTGACTCTGGATTTACACACAAAATCTCTGAGCAGCTCCACTGAGACAATAGCACCTTTGAGGCAGTAATAGTTTAACACAGCTCACAAAGTGGCCCATGGGACAATCTGAATATCCCAGCTAAACAGTCGGAATGGCAGTTTCCTATGCAACAAATAGGGCTCTGCATCATGAGACCTAAATTTTATTTCTAGTTCTGCTACTGACTGACTGACTAACCCTGGACGAAACATTTAATCTTCCTGCATTGATCCATTGCTTAAATGGGATTTCAGTTCTTACCTACCTGAAAGCTATGCATAAACATTTATATAGAAAATGCCTAAATATTACTAAAACTAAATCAAAACAAACAAAAAAATCTTTTAGATGTTAACTTTAGGCTAGGTCAGGATATTGTCATTTAAACTCATGCAGTGAGCTTCTGTGGCCAAGGATTATGTTTACTTTAGAAGAAATCAACACCACAGCTCTCAATACTCCAAGACCTTGAGGAAGAGTTTGGACCAGTTTGACCAGATCTGTGTTGCTGGTCCCTATTTACATTACAAATAGGACTCAGCTGACCCATAGCATGAGATTGCAGCCCCTCCTCTAATATGTATTAACATAAAGCTAAATGGCTGCCAACATGAGCTCTGCAAAGCTTCCTTCCATTCCGTGCTAAGTCTTCATGTAGTCACTTTATAGTATTTGTAGATCAAAAACAGCTCTCCAGCTCCGCCTTAAGCACTGGATAAAGCAATTTTCTTTAAGAGTTTTAGGGTATTAGACCCAAGTGCATTTCTGGAAAGTCTCAAATGGAGCAGATAAAAGGGCAAGCAATGGATATAAAAAGAAATAATCTCAACTTGATACCTGGCAAAAGGGGGTGATTTTTGTGGCTGTTGATTTCACAAATCATTAAACATAACAGCAAACATAAAATGAATGTTTCCTGCACATTTTTTAAATGTAGAGTCATAGGGGGAGCTTGTAATGTTCCCCTATGTGAGTGGTCATTAGATTGAGCATTACATGGAGGGCAACTGCATAAGTGCTCTTGCAGTGTCATCCTCAAATAGCAGATGCAGCTGATTATAGCCCCAGGGGCAGAAACCACAAGTACTTACTGTGATTGCAGTCAAAGGTCTTATCTGTGTCCAGGTTACCCTTTTCTTCTCCAGGAGAAAACATCAGTGATTCAGCTTCAATAAAACTGTACAATGCTGATATAGAAGGAGACATGGCTTGCTTTTTCTAGGTTTATGACAGAAAATCTCTCTTTAACCCGCTCCTCCATCTGCATTGTTGGGCCGCTCTCAGCTGGCACAAACAGCTGCAGCACAGGGTGGACCTTGAGCTGCTTTTTTCAGCTGTTACTTTGCTAGCCTGTTACGCTCCCGGACAAGGAGCTATTTTCACAGTTGTTTATCAAATAGCTTGCTTTCCTCTGTGTGCAGCCTTCACCAATAGTGTAGTACAGCCATCTCAGTAGACACCTTCCTTAGACTGTGCTTCAACAAGGCAGACAAAGTAATGAAGAACAGGATATGGATTCAACAGACCCCATTTAAGAATACCCTTCCCTACCATGATGGTGCACCATATTACTGCAGTGAGGCTTAAGCTTTATGCCCAAAACTGGCCTTAGCTCCTTGCTTTCTAAGTATCTGCTCTGAAGACACATGTTTTTCATATTTATAGCTTCAGATGTTCATCGTGTTGATCCAATCAATGATGTCGATGCATTAAGGAGGAACACCATCATTTCTAAAAGCATCAGCTCCAATGCTTCAACAAAAAAGGTGCAACTGAAACAGAAACTAAAAATATATTAAAAGAGGAAAACCAAAGATACGAGAGTTTGGACTCCTTTATAGAAACATATTTTAATGAGTTTAAAATTGAGCCCTGCCTTTGCCACTTTTGATTAGTACATAATTTCCTCATGTGCTTGTGTAAATAAGGGTCAGACAAATCAGGACCATCATGCTGGTTTTAGGAAAGAAGATTCTTTATTCCTCAGGGACAACTAGGAATGTCTGTCACACACAGTTGAGAAATTAATCTCTTCAACATCTTGCACTTATACCAGATCAATCAGTAATTAAAAAATAAATAAATCAAAAATCACTTTACTCTTGATAGTTTTGTTTTTCTTGGGAGTCTTCCAGATTTACATTTCCTGGTCTTCTACCAATGATCTTCCGACAAGAATAGTTTTGGCAGACTGAATAATAGGAAACAGCGTATGCTGACAATCAGACTTGAAATAGTGGGCAAGTATTGATACTTAAAGCTTGCTTTTAATACGAGCCCAGACTTCTGTTACAGCACTGAAATCCCAAATCTTTGCAGACAGGAATAGGAAGTAGACTCATTGCTATCATTTCATAAGCCCTCACACCTCTGTTACTTTGCTCTTTTAAGAAGTATCAAGATCCTCTATGTGATATTCCAGTAATTAAGGATATATTTTACAGAACAATTCCCAGCTATTATGGTGGTCCTACCAGATTAAGTACTTTTGTACTTCATTTGTCCTTTTTTTATTTTAAAGAGAAAGCTCACTAAGGGACATGTGCGAGAAAGTACTGACTGCCTCGAGTTAGTCATTGTAAGACCGTATCTTGAAAGCACTGAGTACTCTTTTAGCTTGAATCACAATAATGAAGGGAAGCTGATATACTCATGAGCTTTAGATTCAGAATTTGTAATTCAGCTTTTGCTCAATACTTGATTGGGAAAAATTGTTCCTGGGACTGATCCAGAGAAAGGCTGAGTTTTACAGAGAACCCCATAACTCACATTGACACTTGTATTAATGTCAGTGACAATTTATGGTGTGAGCTCCTCTCAAGATCATGTTTAATATGAAATATCAATTCTCATTGGGAGCCCTAAATGCCAATGCCCTTTCACAGTACAGTCCACTGATTTCCCAGGATTTGGCCTATTAAAAACAGACTAAAAAATTATCAAGCTTTATCTCAAGGTACACATTTTCCTTTTTTAATTCCACTAAGTTATTTAATGGTATGAGAGAGAGACCATAAAATCAATAGCAGTTCTGCACACAAGGGGTAGCAAACACTCTAGGCTGCTACACACCTCACAAGGGGGCAAAACGAGGTGAGGAATAAGCAGTCCCTTGGATCTGGCAAGCTAAGCAAACATTTGAAAGGTATTACAAACTTCTTTTCCTGCTGCAACAGCGGTCAGGCCAGTGCCCCTAACCCCAGGCAGATTACTGACAAGGTACACACTACTGACTAGCCCCCCTAACTAATTCAGTTGGCGATGGGCTTGGTTGGTTTGCACTCATAATCATGCAGGCTGTTATACAGCACCAGTAATATGAGAGCTAATGAAGCAGCAGTTGCTTTGCTCAAATTATTCCCCATACTTTCCCTTCTGGTGGCTGCCTGACTTAAAAAGAGAGGCCCTGGAGGCACAGAACATGCTGGATTCCCAAGGCCTATGTATGAGGGAAATCCCTTATGTAGCCTTCATCCCTCTCTAACTGTTGCTACAGCATCCAGTAAAAGGTACAGCTACTTCTGAAGTATTTTTGGCATAGCACTACCTTCGCAGTACAGCTTAGATTTCAGGCACAGCTTTTAAGCACAGGTCGATGTATAGGCATACAGACATATGTCTTTTTTCCACCAAGTAGGAAACAACTTGATTCCTTTATTAATCAGTTAGTCTTTCCAAAGAAGTTGTTGAGATGTAACTAAATAATTCACTACTGTATCAGGGCGTAAGAGAGTACTGAAGGACTGGAGGCCTCTTTTCTAAAAGAAAACTGCAGCTAGGACCTGAGGAATTGGACATAAATTTAATATGTATTTTGATAACTTGAAAGCAAATGAAGCTTCCTTTGCAAATATTGGCTTACCAAATAGGCATGCAAATACTCTAGGGTAAACATTCAGTACAGCACATGGCAACTATGAGTTATGATTATACTCATGAAATAAAAAGGGGTACATGTGTATCTCTGGTGTGTTCATTAGAACAGTGACCCTTCTGTCTGCAGACGTGCAGCCACTTGGACATTTCTGATGAGTGCTTAGGCCACGGGAAAAGCACAGAAGGAAAGAAAGAATGGGAAGTGAGTGCACAAGGATGAGACAAATAATGCTATGAGCAATACCCACCTCCCTTCAGATCAGATCCAAAACATTCCAGTGATCAAATGTGGAGTAATCAATGATAGGAAAGAAACAAATTGTGAAGGAGGCCAGAGAAGGAGAGGGAAGGATGACAGTAGGTTCAAAATCATTTCCAAGGCAAAAGTATTACCTATCAATGTTTAGCTAAAAGCTAGATGACATTACTGGTTATCTATACTACAAACAGAGTAAAAATATCTTTAAGTGTTTGGGAAGGAAAGTATCATATGAATGATATGATATTACATGAATTAGTCAAATGAAGACTCTATTCTTGAAAAGTGCAAGCTCCATTCCTTGAAACTTTTCATTCTTGGAAAGTTTCCAAGTGTTTCTCAGCATTACTGACCAACCTCCAATGTCGCAGAATTTTGTGGGGTTTGTTTTGGTGGTTTTTAAGCTTTCCTAAGGAAAACTAAACAGAACACTTCAAAATATAATGAAATGTGGAAAATAAGGAGAAAGGCTACATAACGACTCTCTCCTAGTGGTGAAATAGTAGAAGTTTCACATTTTTAGCATCGTCATGTTGGTTAACATCTGTGTAATGTTGGTATTCATATTGTTAGCGCCCTCTTGAAAGTGCTAGGTAATGACACCTGTGGTTCCCAGGGAATTATGTACCCAAGGGTTCAATACTGGGTCCAATCCTATTTAACATCTTCATTAATGATCTGGATGGTGGAGTTGAGCATACCCTCAGCAAGTTTCCAGATGATACAAAATTGGGAACAGTGGCTGATACACCAGAGGGTCATGTTGCCATCCAGAGGGACCTCCACAGGCTGCAGAAATGAACTGACTTGAACCTTCTTCAGTTCAACAAGGGGAACTGCAAACTCCTGTACCTGGGGAGGAAAAAACCCATACACCAATATATGCTGAGCAATGACCAACTGGAAAATGGCTGACCTGAGGATCCTACTGGACACCAAGTTGAACAAGAGCCATGTTGTGGCAAAGAAGGCTAATGGTATCCTGGCTGCATTAGACAAAGTATTGTAGCGGGTCAAGGAAGGCGATCCTTCCCCTCTATTATACACTGGTGAAGCCACACCTGGAGTAATGTGTCCAGTTCTGGGCTCCTCAGTACAAGGGCGATGTGGGCAATCTGGAGAGAGTCCAGGAAAGGGACACTAAGATGATTAAGGGACTGGAGCATCTCTTCTATAAGGAGAGGCTGAGAAAGCTGGGACTGTTCAGATGAGAGAAGAGAAGGCTCAGAGGGCATCTTATGTATGTGTGTGTGCATGGGTAATGTGTGTGTATGTGTACATACACATGAAGGGAGGTTGCAAAGCAGACGGAGCCAGGATCTTTCCAGTGGTGCCCAGTGACAGGACCAGAGGCAATGGGCACAAGATGAAAGACAGGAGGTTCCCTCTGAACATCAGGAAACATTTTGTTACTGCAAGGGTTCCTGAGCACAGGTACAGGTTGCCCAGAGAGGCTGCGGAGTTCCCTCCTTGGAGATATTCAAAAGCCAACTGGACACAGTCCTGGACAAGCAGCTGTGGGTGGCCCTGCTTGAGCATGGGAGGCCAGACAAGCTGACCTCCAGAGGTCCCTTCCAATCTCAGCCATTCTGTGGCTCTGTGGCTCTGATTCATTTGTAAGTTAAATAGTGATATAACGAAAGGCAGGATATTACAAATATAATGTGGGAAGTATTTGGAGAGAAAACAGGTTTATAAAGAAACGCAGATATAAATGAGCTCACAACATTCAGAATGTGAAATTCCTTAACACATTTAGTTTAAAAAATATTTAATTGAGTGAGATTTATGCAATATACAATCTGAAAATGAGCAGATAACTGTCACATATATGCACTGGCCTTTCTGAATTTTAAAGGAATATACTAGCGACAAAAGACCAATATTACCTGAAGAAAATTAGAAAAAAATTATGTAATATCAATTTTAAAAACTGAACAAAAAAAAATATGTACACAGTCAACTGCTGTCCCTTAAATATAAAATAGCAGAAAAACTAGCAAAAGTAAAATGATATTTCTAAAATGGCTGGAAGTGAGATTTACTACATGAAAATAAGGATAGAGTGAAGGGCAGTGAGGCCTATCCCTTCCACAGCCATAAATGAACTGAAGAGGTAAATGGCTTTTGATCTATTTTAATAATTTACCAGGAGATTTGGAATCCTTTGTTTTGAAGCATTTGCTTCTTCCTATGATTTATGTTGGCTGCAATGTTTCTGTGAGGTTTGACACTTGTTTATAACTTTATGTCTGATTGTAAAGCTTTGAAGCTTTTGTCTCCAAATATTTATTTTAAAGCATTTACGAACTGATCAGTAATGCACTCTGTCAAACATTCTGGGAATATGCAATTAATATAAAAGCTTGACTGTAATGTAAAAGCTTGATACTTCAGGGACAAACTTCCACTGCCTTTTGTTGTACTCAGGTAGCTGAAATTCATTCCCTCTGCCTCCACATTTGAAATGTGTTCTTAGATTTGGTAATCTCGTCCATGTTTCCTCATGCCATCCCTGATGACTTATTGGTATTTCTAAGCCTCATTATGCCAGTTTGTGAACAGTATTTTCCAGTGATCATTTGCTGGACTGAGCTGACCAGTGCAAATGATGTCAGATTGTTATTGACAGTGTGTCTACTGTATGTGGGGGCTACTAACACCCTAATAGGAACCTGCACAAATCATCTGCAAAATTATTTAACATTGGCTCCCCTAGTCCTTACATTTTTACAGGTACATGCCCCGAACCTTAAGCCCTCCTGCCTCCTTGGTTTGGGATGCACAGTTTACCTGGCTGGTGCAGATGGACCTCTGCCCTCTCTTGGCAAAGCTCCTCTGCCTTTGCCCTCTACCCTCGCTGTCTTGTTCTGCAGCACAGTGACCACTGTGAGTTTGCAGGCAGCTGCATGTGCCACAATCCTATAATGCCAATATAAAATACATACTGTGAATTATGGAGTGGCTCCTGTTAGGGTTGGTGTGTTTGTTTTGCCAGGTGATGTACATTTGCGGCATTAATCGAACATTGGGAGGCGTAACCTTAACCTTCTGGGAAATCATGCAAGAAGGAGCCCTTTTTCTCATCTTGAACTTTGCGTTGTAATAATGTTTTTCTCATTTACCACAGAAACTTTAGAACCAACTGGGAGAAGACTTTAAGATGTTTGTCTTGTCAGAGTAAATTTCTTCAGTGAGTTTATAACCAGAGCTGCACTGGACTATTATAAGCAATAAAAGCTTACCTTTGACTGGCACCTGAAATCTGATGCAATATTTTTTTTAATCAAGATCTTTTACACTTAGAGATTTGCTATAAACAGCATCTCATTTCTCTTTTTCTAGATTAAAAAGATTTAAATTAAACAAACATTTGTAAAAAGGATACCAAATTTGACTTTGTATCATAGCAAATAAAACATTAACAATGTCCATCCATTCTGAGAATTACAGTTCAAAGCAAAAAAAAAAAAATCTGTTTCAGATTTAAATTGTGATGGTGCTGTCCAGCCAGAGAGCTAAACCTTCTCCTCAGTTTCAAATATATATATATATATATATATAAAAACCCAATGTAACTGTTTCTGAAGGTAGTAAGCATATTTAGTCTTCTTCCCATTAGCTGACTGATGAAAGTCCTTGCTTGATAGGAGGCAGGCATACCTCGACTTTTTGGAAGATCTGTATTTCTGCCCAACATTATCTCTATGGAGAAACAGTGGCACCTAGCTGTCAGACAGGCTAACCACTCAGAGTGCTCCTGGCCTGGATGCTACACACCCTCCAGGGTTCACCCAAAATTACAAAATTTAATATCTCCCAGCTAGTCACAAAACAAAAAATAAGATACTAAAATCTTTACGTGACAAACACCATTTTTCAGAAAGACCTCATTTTGATTCTCTGTTCTGACCTCTGAAAAAACTTCATTTAATCTCAAAACTTTGGATGTGAATTTGGTCTCTAGTTTGGGAAAGCACATTAAGAGTAGGAAGAACCCTGGAAATTTAGGCCTGTATCTATCAGAGGGCACAAGAAATTAATTCTTTGTGCACATAAAATAGAGCTGGCAATAGCACTGCTTACCCAGTCATTATTTATATCTTTGTTTTCATAGGGCTTGATTACATACCTTACTATGTCACACCATTCCCAGCATTTAATGGGATATGGGTAAGTATTCTGTACCCCTTTCTAGTTTTTCTAGTGAGGTCTCAGAATTTGCTCATGGAAGCTGAATTCCTCTTTGACTAATTGCATTTCTTGACAGAACTGAGCTTGTCAGGCTGTCAGACTGAGGTAACTGGGATGAGGGGTGTTTCAAAATGCTTAGGAATGATACATAAATTGTCTCATGAAATAACACCGTATTGATGCATAGCATTACGATATATAAATTGTCATGAAATTAAAACAGTGCAAGCACTTCTACCTGAGAACTGTTTTGCAAATTTTAAATCTACCCCAGATTGGAAACTAAATAGATTTGATCCCACTCTAATTTTAGCTTCTGCTGGATACTGAATGACAATATGGAAAATCACAAAGAAAATGCCTGGATTCCTATAAAACACAGCTTTTTATAACAATATAAAGTCTTTTATAATGTTTCTCATGCTTAGCAATCAACTTAGCAGTCACACAGCAGAATTCACTGAAGGAGCTTTTTACAATCCCTCATAAACAGAGAAGGAAATTAAATATTTTAATGTTGTTATATGAATTGATTGTCCTCCATCACCTGGAAAAATGCTCTCAGTTCTGGTCATCTAATTTTATTAGATACAGCAGAATTTTATTGGAGCTACACTGACAACAGAGGTCTTTATAGATGTTGGGATATTCAGAGAAATCAGCCTTATAAAACAGTAAATTATTTCACAGATATGTGTTAAAACTAAAGGTTAAATACCAGCACATCAGGTAACAGCATTCTAAAATGTGCTTGGCACAGCTGGAACTCATACAAGGTAGAAACCACAAATATAAATTTTTAGAGAAGAGCTGATATGGGTCAGGGAGTGCAGAGGAATACCTGATAATGATCACTTCAGACAGGAAGGTCTGGGGCTCATTTCTCATCACACAGCATTAAAGGGAGGTCAGTGCAATCAAAATGCAAGAAATGGGTAAATGGATTCTTTCACCTGAAGTAACAGCAATCTGAGGGCTCCATATGTACTTCACACCGACTCGGGGGGGGGAAGACATTTTGCATCAAAGCATCAACCAACCACTGCTAACAGGAGTTAGGAAGAAATTTCCTCATGAGCAACTATTTGGAGAATTCTAGCACTTTCAGCTGAACTCTCTGGTACCAGACACTGCTGAAACAGGACACCGCATCTCAGGTTTGACACACTATAGCAGTTCCTACATTCCTAAAATTCCTGTCTACTCAGTGCAAATTAGATCTAACTGAATGCTCCTGCTGGGCTTACAAAAATAAAGGTAAAGATTAAAGTCTAAATTAGGTGGAACTTTACTACTAGTAGTTTCACTGGATATTACAATGACTGTATTTTAAAATGAGCTATGTGTAAGCTCAAAGCAAAATTCTGCAAGCCAGTGGTGCTTCTGCTGTCTTCGAAGAACATATACAGCTCCAATGGACTGTATAGGCACTATTACAGAACTCTGTGAAACTGTTTATCAGTGAAGCCCCAATTAAAAAAGTCATATCAATGACTCTATAATATTCCATGTAGCATTCAAAATGAAAGTCAGTAACTATTTGTACTATCTATACATTTATCTACGTATACAGAATTTAAAAGTTTCCCTTACAAACTAGCCACTAGAAGTGAGACGCAGGAATGAATAAATGATATGATTATACCAAGACAACTGAGACATAAGTCATGTCAATACCTGTATCTACTATCTGTCTCACTCAGAGAATTAGGAAATGCTTGAAATACAAACCCAAAAAATTAATTACATGGAGTACAAAATTCTTTCCACTTTTTGTCAAGCTAAAAGAATTTCAAATGCAATTGAAATCTTAGGGTATACAGACAGTATCTGTAGTATATATAGAACCAGACTGGCTGCATTACAATTCCCACCAAGATTCAGGGAAATAGTCTTCCAGACTAGTACTACATCTGTACACTTTCTTGGGCTTTTTTAGCTACGCAGCAGGCAAATAAGTATGTAATGCAAGGGATATATTCTGCATTATCTCCTTGTAGAAAGCCTGGCTCATCTAATACCTTTTAACATGAATATAAACATAGTGTGGGCAGGGAATTCTACCTGTGTTACTTAATACTCATTTTTTTACTATTACAGTTAATGATTCTTACTTACTATTTGTACTGTGATATACCTACAAGTCTTACTATTGGTCACTATACAAACTACTTTACAACTGAGGAATTACAAGGTAACTTCTGCCCCAAAGCATTTACTGTTGCAGACTAAAATGAAAAAAAAAAAAGTCAAACATTAAGGTTAACTTCATTATGTATCTGCAAAGCATCTTTAGACCATATACAAAGAGAAGAAACCAAAACAGAGGAATATATTTTGTAACTATCAAAGTAATAAATGTTTGTATACATTTATTAAATATAAAAGTGAGCCTGCAACATAGCTTTGAAATGGCTGTAACATATTCTTTTTTCTCTGTTCATATCCATTCAGTTTCCTTACCTCTAAAGTGGGGAAGCTGTGACTCCTGTTTTCTTTATCGAAAGTGGAAAACGCATCTTTGACTCATATTACTCTTTTTGAGGCATTTTGATAACTTTGTGCAAATACCGGTTTGGGCAAAAACTAAGCATTCATTGTTTTCTTCATTTTTTTAAATGTAACTTTTATGCAAATACTTTCACTTAAATACAAGTGAAGGTACAAGATTTTCCACAAAAAGAAGATGGCACAGAGAGAGAGAGAGAGAGAGAATAAATAAATAATTCTCAGGTGTCTTAGGGTCTACCTATAGATGTAGAATCATGGAAGTCAAAGTTAATAAGAACATATATACTCTAATTAAAAATCAATAACATACTAAAATAATTTCTCCAAGTAATTAGCATAAACATGGTAAAAGTTTGTTACAGGGACATATGCGCAACAACTCCATTACAAGTATCATGTAATTTTCCAATACAGACTATCTTGCATGTCCTTTTAACAAGGAGAGCAGACTGCTGCCATGTTTCCATTTTCTCCTAGTGCTCTTTTATCAAGGTAATTTTTTTTCGCTTTCCCTGGACAACATTCTTTTTTTCCTAGTTAGAGAACCAACTTTAAACCCCAAAGCATTAAGGACGAAAGGAAGGAACGGAAAATAGTATGAAAATGTCTTCTAAAATCCTTTTATATTTCAGCTCCAAGCTTAGATGTAGCTTTTCCATATTTAATCAAAAGCATTCAGGTGTCTGCTCTCAAAGAATTTAGTAGAGAACTGCATGCCTACTATCAGCAAGTTGCAGTCCTTCAAAGTGCTTTGTGCATTGACCTTAACAAATCAGAGTGCTGAGGAACTGAGGATTCTGACTGAAGCAGGTTCAGACTTCTTGAAGCATGGTCTGAATTCTCAGAGTGTTTAAAATCATCTCTTGCTATCTGCAAGGTAGTGAGCAGCATTACTCCCCATTATTTCTGAAATTAAATTTTTTTCCTCTTTTCAAATATAATTGAATAGAATCAGTTGAAAGCATATTACCAAAGAAGGCATCACAGAGTAACATTTGTAAATAAACAGCAGCATCTTGCCAGAACTTTGTGAATGTTAGTAAAAAATTAATAGTGTAGAAAATAGAGAGGTGTATTGGATTTGCATGGCAAGGATTTGGTAACCACAGGAGGGCTACAGGAGTGTCTTCTGTGAGAATATGCTAGAGGCTTCCCCAAGTCCCATTGAGCCAATGCCAGATGGCTCCAAGACAGACCCATCGCTGTCCAAGGCCGAGCCCATCAGCGACCGTGGTAATACCTCTGGGATAACGTATTTAAGAAGGGGGGAAAAAACCTGAAACACCAGCCAAAAAGAGGAGTCAAACAGGAGCCAAAAAGAGGGCAACAGCCCTGCAGACACCAAGGTCAGTGAAGGAGGGGGAGGAGGTGCTCCAGGTGCCAGAGCAGAGATTCCCCTGCAGCCCCTGGTGAAGACCATGGTGAGGCAGGCTGTCCCCCTGTAGCCCAGGGAGGTCCACAGGGGAGCAGATCTCCAGCTACAGGCTGGGGAGGACCCCACACAGGAGCAAGTGGATGTGCCCCAAGGAGGCTGTTACCCCATAGGAAGCCCGCGCTGGAGCAGGCTCCTGGCAGGAACTGTGGCCCCATGGGGAGAGGAGCCCAGGCTGGAGCAGATGTGCTGGCAGGGCTGGTGACCCCCATGGGGGACCCAGGCTGGGACAGCCTGCTCCTGAGGGACTGCACCCCGTGGAAAGGAGGGACCCACTCTGGAGCAGTTCATGAAGAACTGCAGCCCATGGGAAGTACCCACGCTGGAGCAGTTCATGGAGAACTGTCTGCCGTGGGAGGGACCCCAGGCTGGAGCAGGGGCAGAGTGTGAGGAGTCCTTCCCCTGAGGAGGAAGGAGCAGCAGAGACTGTGTGTGATGAACTGACCCCATCTCCCTGTGCTGCTCGGGGGGAAGAGGTAGAGGAAATCAGGAGTGAAGCTGAGCCCAGGAAGAAGGGAGGGGTGGGGGGAAGGTGTTTTAAGATTTTGGTTTTATTTTTCATTACCTTACTCTGATTTGACTGGTAATATATTAAACTAATTTCCCCAAGTCAAGTCTGTTTTGCCCATGATGGTAGTTGGTGAGTGATCTCTCCCTGTTCTTATGTCAACCCAGGTGCCTTTCGTTGTATTTTCTCTCCTCTGTCCAGCTGAGGAGAGGAGTGATAGAGCGGCTTTAGTGAGTCAACCCACCACGAGAGGAAATATGAAATAGATATAGAGAGGAGGTATGTTGGAAAAGTTTATTTTGAAACAATAAAAGGACACAGTGTTAAGAAGTTCATGACCAGAAAATAATGTCAGTTACAATATCATTCAGCTATAAGGATACAGTTCAGGTGCCAGAGATAGGCATCTAGTGCCATTTGAAATGACTCATGATTTTTAAGACATCCACATGGATCTAGCAGATATGACACATGCCTTTCTGGCACAACAGCTGGAGGCCAGATAGGATAACCCTTTAGAAGCCTTGGGCCAGGCCAGGTCAACTGATTCAAGGCTTAAGTCACATATCAAATTATTGAGAATAATTACCAACTGAAGTTTCTCAATCAGGCAATAAGGAAGCAATTATATGTACATAAATGAATAACAAGCCATTATAAAGAGGGTTTTAATTAAAGATGCTACCGCATCAAGTTTGAAAGTCTAATTAGGAGTCTAAAATTATTTCCTGATAAATGTGTGAGTTCCATTCCATCACCAATTAGTCTAAAATTTTCAGCTAAACTACCTCTGTTGATTTGTAAACCTGTAGCTGAAGACTCTCATCAGCAAATTTCCAGCTTTAAGCAGTATGAAGCAGTACCTCTTCACTATGGCCTTCAAAGGCTTGAGGATAATCCTCCATAAGAAAACAGGTGCAAGCCAATGCATATCACAGTCTGTCAAAAACTCTGTAACAGGCACCTGAATGAGACTAAGGTGCTTGGATGATAACAGACAATTTTACATCAGGTAAATGCAAGTCACAGATCACAGAAGTAATTGCACATCCCTGAAGAACTCTACATCATGTTCTAGTGAGACAACTATTTTTGTTCTAGCAAGAGAACTATTTTTAATTAAATATTTCCTCTGAAATCCAGTATGGGATCTAATGGAATTTTATGGAATGGAATAAAAAAAAAAAAAAGTTGTAGATAAAATGTAAACTCTATCAAAACTCTATGTTCTGAGTGATGGAGAAAGTCATTAATGACTTCCATCACCAGGTAAAATTTATTGTACAGCATGAAGTCAAAATTAATTTAAGCAAAGACAATACAGGTAATTACAAGCCTGTTAAATTCCCCCAGAGTTACTTGAGGAGTTTCATCCATTAATTCAAATGAACTGTTTCCAAGCAGCTGCAGCTGAATACTTGGTCCTTCCAAGTTTTGCGGTATTGTTTTCTTTTTTCATGCTAGTTCTACAGAAGAGAGCCCTTCTACATGGGCCAATGAGCTACATCACAACTCCTTATTTTGTTGAAGGGATTAAGGTACCACATACATGGTTTCTAAAGGTAAAGGGAAGCACAGGCAGTAGGTTTGAGATGAAACCTCAGAGCAGTTTCCCAGAGTCCCACTCTTCTGCTGTAGGGCAGGTCTGGAATTGACATGGAAAGCCAGGGTTGCCCAGTGACCAAGTCTCTGTTTGCTTTTTTCCTTTCAGAGATGGAGTTTTCATTTACCAAAAGTTCTAGCAGCAGCACAGCTCTCTTGGGAGACATGTACTATGCTGCTGCAGGCACTCCAATCTACCAGGAATGGTCTGGTGTCTTCTGTTATTCTAGAGCTCAGAAAAGATTATCATAATGCTTTTTTGCACTTAAACTTTTCAGTTTGCTTCAGATGCAACAATTATTTTTATTTATTCTGACAATTTTTTGTTCTGTTCTACTATATCAAACAGGAGATACATAGAAGAAATATGATTTATTCCAGCCTTATTTTAGAAAATTTTCTAATGTTAAAAATCTTGGTCAAATCAAAACTCCACTCTTACATAAGACAGGGAGAATGTGCAGCAGACCACACAATGTGGAAAGTGACTTTACTGGAAAGTAAGCTACAGAAAGTTATACCATTTAAAGAGTTTGACAATACCAGGAATGAGCATATCTAATTATATACTTGCAGAGAAAAACAGAAATGGGAAAGTATACAAAGACACACATGACAGCAGAGAGTATTTGCCTAAACCAAAACCTTATAACTAGGTATAAGAAAAGTCACAGCAAACATTTACATGTCATTACTTTTTGGATATTGACAAAAATCAGAAATTCTGGCAGTTCAGATTACATTAGAAAATTATTTTTACTCTGTCAAATGTAGGCAAGGTGTATCTTACTAAGATTTTGTAAGTTTACTATACTACTTGAACAGCATGATCTTCTTGTATATCTGATTGCTGGAATCCAGCAAGGCCCAAAGTAATTTTGCAAAAAGGTAACCCAACCAAAAAAGGCCATAAATAAAAGTAAAACATAGCCTAGGAATGTCTGTGGAAAAAATGTTAAACTGCAGAATGAGCCCAAGGTAAATCCAATCCAATTAAGTTTAAAACATAATTTAACAAATATTAGTGTTACATTCATGCTTTGAACTGACCCATATTCAATAGACCCTAAGTGCCTCTTGATATGAAATCTTTCCATGAACTATGAAGCAAGCTTGTGCCTATAATGTCTGGTTAGCTGGAGTTTACACACCAGCCCACTCAGTTATCTGTGCTGCCCACATGTTGTGCCCACACTCTGGCTTGAGTCACCACCCAAAGACTTTACCAGGAGGTGCAATCTGATGGTGCAGAACAGGAAGGAGATGTTGGCTTGAATACTGTCTTAATCCTCAAAGTCAGGTGAGCTGGTAGCCTCACCCATATATGCATGCCTTCATGCACGCCCTATATGAACCAGCCCATGTTGTTCACCTTTGGAGTTCCACCATGAGAATGGACTGTGTGTGCTATGGGCACTCCAGGCAAGAAAGATCCATCTCAGCCATAAGCACAGAATGTAGAGTAGCAGAAAAGTCAAAAACTGTCACTGCCATAATGTGTGGATGAAAAAAGCAAGCAAGCCAGAACTGAGCTGACGTCAGCTTTGTGGATATAAGTACAGCTAACCAGGTAGCACAGACACCCGATGGTTGTATATATGCTGACAAACTAAATAGTTCCAGGGCACAGGTTAAAGCAGTGACCTCTAATGGTCCATCCTGTCTAATCTTAAGAAGGTCCCTGGCATGATGGTCCATTACATCCGGCTGTACTGGGTCTGGCTGGGATGGAGTTAACCTTCCTCATCACAACCCAAATAGTGCCATATTTTGTAATTGTAGCTAGAATGATGTGGGTACCACACCAGTGTTCTGGCTACTGCTGAGCAGTGCTCACACAGCATCAAAGCTGTATCCAACACCCCCCAAAAGGCCAGTGGGCTGGGGGTGGACAAGAGGTTAGGAGGGAACATAGCTGGGAGAGCTGACTCAAACTGGCCATACTGTATAACATCATGCTCAGCAATAAAAGCTAAGCGGCAGGGCGGCAGAGTGTATTCGTTATTAAGGCATTTGTCTTCCAAAGCAATCACCGTGCGTACTGAAGCCCTGCTTCCTAGGAAGTGGCTGGACATCACCTGCTAATGGTAAGTAAAGAATAAATCTTTTTTTTTTTTTTTTTTAATTTGCTTCTGCACGCAGCCTTTGCTTTTTTTCATTTAACTGCCTTTATCTCAACCCATGAGGTTTTCATTCAATTTTCTCCCCCTATCCTGCTGAGGAGGGAAAGTGAGAGAGTGAGCATGTGGCAGCCAGATGAGGTCAACCCATCACACCAGCACAGCCTCAGGTAAGGGAACAGCACAGTGCCCCTATTCATGTAGAACTTTGACAAGGTGATTCTTACCTCTCTTTCAGATAATATTGTATAAGGAAAACACCTCTCCTTAGAGGTAAGCTTTTGTCTCCAGTCAATTAACCATTCTGCATCGCACTGATATTATTCCAGTGACACACTTTATTATTCCAGTGACATTCTGCAGGCATTGGAAAGGATGCATGAGACATGAGTTTACCTGGGGTGGGCTTCACCGTAACTAAGTTTTGTTATCTAGAGTTCTGGAGCTACTTTTAATGGTAATCTTGGTTACCGTCAGTGGAGAGAAACAGATATTTTAGGTCATGATACATCTGATCTATCATAGACACAGGATTAGAAGAACCACAGCCTAAGTTTCCTTTCCTTCTATAGACTTTAAGGGGAATGTAGACAACTAGCTCTCATGTAGACAACTGAGTTATGGATTGCACCATTTACTCAAATGAATCCTACCTCTGCTACCAAAGACATGTTTTAAACTTACAGTGAAAATGTTGCTGTTGACGCATTCCTGGCTGCAGCACTAAAGAAGCCAAATGTTGATTTACAAGGATGAATAAAACAAACTGCAACACCTCTGAAGCAGCTGCTGCTTTCCCCTTGGCTAAAGAATATATTATTTTCTGCTGTATTTTAAGGACCCTAACTGTATCTATATATGAAACACTGAAATAAAAGCCTATCTATCAGGTAGTTAATATGTCTTTAAAAAATACTCTAAATGTATTTACAGTTTAGAGAGTAATAATCTGTCAAGTAATTCACGTTTCTGAAGTCTTTAATATGGTACATACATTTGGTAGGATTTCTTTTTCCCCAAGGAAAAAGCAAGCAGTGGCACTCCTGATTACATCATGCTAGAAAAATTGCCTCTCCAGCTTCTTGGCTGCATTAAACAAATGAAACTACTGTACATTATGTAAACACTTGTAAAAATGTCACTAGAAATTAAACAAACTTTGTCAACCTCTTGAGGAAGATTTTTGCAGGTATTTCTTAACATAAAGTATTAGTGCTGGCTGGAGAATCACAACTCTCACGACTTGCAAAGTCTGATTTCTTCCTGCACTGGAATGAGCTTAATAAAATGAAATAGTGTAGAAAAAAGTCACTTAAGGGGCAAGTATCTGCTCAGCTTTCTCTTCCTACAACAGTCTTCCACTCCCTGCAAGAGCCAACCACAGTACACCAAAATCCTCCTTTGCTGGAATGTGACACAGAGTGAAAGGCTTTGACATAACAGCAAATATCGTGAGCAAGGAGTACATGAGCCAGCCCAACACAGGAGATCTCTTGAAAATAACAGAGCATTCAGAACAGGCCCAGAAGTCAGAAATGGTTATATCTTCAGCCCATAATCTTACATTTAGGATATGCACCCATGTTCTTTTCTCAAGCAGCAAAGCTATTCACAAGATCCTTACCATCCTCATGAATCGCTCTTCACTTCTTCTAGTTTAACTGCACAGCACACAAAACTAACAATTTTTACTTTCTTTCAGAGTTTTGGATGTTGGAGGTGGGAAGAGAAGGAAAGATATTTTGTGGTGGTGTTTTTACAGACCCAGGTTATTATAATGAAGCAGCCTGCAATGCAGGCATTAGCGGAGGGTAAAAAATCCTTGTGCTACCTTTGCCAGAGGAGAAAATACAGTGTGGAACAACCCTACTGTGGTAGTGGTTTCGACCACGTAACTTAGTCCTTGTACCTATGTTTTCCTACATGTGAAGTACAGCTAATAATCCTTATCTAGTTTCAACTAATGGTGGATCTGGGTATTAATGATCCCTAAATAATCAGGAAACTCTGTTAAGAATATCTTTTAAAAATATTTTTTTAATGCAGCTTTAGCTATTCTTAGTATAAATGTTTTTAAAACTGAAGTTGCTATCTCTCTGGAATTTCATAATTTCACCCTTAAACCAAGCATCTAGGCATTCAGAGCACTCCAAAGACCTATGAATTCTCTCCATGCAAACTGCTGCTGCTGTCCAGGCTAACTTAAATTATGCCTTTTTCCTCTTAGGAAAACTTCTGAAATTAGAATCTTGTCAGTTGATTGGCAATTGGCATTAAGCCAGGATATAATTCTCTGGTATGCGCCATTAAACCTCACAGTGAGGATTAATTAGTACTGCAAAAGCACTTTGAAAATGAAATGTGCTGTATACTAAATTATTATTTTTATTATAACACTGTAAGAAAATTAGCAAGTGACTAAGAGACAGTTTACAAGACCTCCCACTGAAAATTACATTAAGTGGCCTATTTCTGAGAGATCATCCAAATACAAATTATTCACCTCTATATATGTCTAAATCTATTTCTGTAAGGTGTCGTAATGGATCAGCGCTGGTAATACAGATGGGTTCGGATGTGTGATCAGTGAAGAAAAAGAAATTTGCAAAGTAATACAATGAGGCATTGCTATGAAAGGTTGTTTGCCTATTATCTGCTGTAGCCATATATATGCATATATGGGCAAACATAATTTGTGGATATCCATGGAAAATAAGCTGCAGAATTCAGTTTGATTAGTCGTTTGTCTTTAATAACTAAATCAGGAACTGATTCCCAATACATCCTGTACAATATCTAGCACAACATGTACCCAGTTCTCACAGGTTTTATACAAAACCAAGATTTTTTTCACACTGATGAGAAGCATAGATTTCCCATGCTTCCAGACAATACCTCTCTCCTAAAAGGCTAAGTGACTTGCATTAGATTTTCCCAAGTAATCTGGACTGATTTATAACCATTTTCATTATCCAGAATAGTACTTACTGTGTTCTTAGATGAATATATAAAGCTTGCTGACAGCCTTACAAGCATTAAAATAAAATTAAAAAAAAAAAGTAAAAAAAAAAGAAACTTCCTCTTTTCCTTCAATGTAAACTGAAATTTGGCTAGGTTAATTGTATGTTGTAAAAGAATCATAGAGGCCATCCACTGACCACCTGACATCCCTCCTGGGACAGGGATGATCTCTCTTCCCAGAGACTGCAAACCAGCTATGCATGTTAAGCTCCTACAAGTAGGTGAGTTGATATATAAATTCCTAGCATCGGTGAAGATACACATGTCCAAATGCAATCATTTGCAATTTGAAGCTATGGTATCAGCCTCTCTACAAAAGCAGAAATGTGTGATTTCATAATTCATGCTTAGCTATTGCTTTAATGACTTGCTTCATAATTGTGGAAGCTAGGGACCAGCTTTTCTGGGAGCAAAAACTGAGGCTTTGGATGAGAATCATCAGACCACTTTTGCCTACATTCCTTCAGCTATTCCTTTCCTTGTTTCCTTGCTCAGCAAAAGGAGAGGTAGGAGGCCATGCATTTGAAAACTCTCATGTAATAAATGGCAGTGAGCCATGAATAAATCTACACAGTGGGACACAGTAGAATCTTGCACGTAATCTGCATGAAAAATGCAGCTTTGAGGCTCTGATTCAGACTGATACTGTCCCATAATTTTTTTCTTCATATTCTTCCAACTGTGGCTATGCTCAAAAAAGCTGCAAAATGGCCTAATCTGTCTTTCTAATGCGTAACTTAAGCCTTAGCTCCAGAAAGGACTGGTGTTTTCTCATTAAATGGGTTTGCATAAAGATATGTTCTGTTTAGGCTTTTGAGTTGACTTCTGGTTTTTAACAGACAGGATGCTTTCTAAGGTATATATTGTGAATGAACAGGAACAGCAATGCAGTTATTTTTAGACACTATTAGTCAGTTCCCTGGTTAACAGGAGGTGTTGCATATGCAGCAGAGAAAGAAGCCTGTGGTGGAAGACAGAGGGGAAGCACATTCAGCACATTCTGTGGAAGAAAATATGGGGCGCTATCTATCAAAAGTCACACAAAATGCAGCTTTGGATCTATGACGGTACATGAAATTTGTTAGTGGTAATGTATAGTCACAGAGCATGGAAAAGATCAAATGGAATGTCATTTATACATTATTTACATTAGTTGTAAGGACTAGCAGGCAGACTATGCCTCTTCAGAGACTCAGGCTGTTAGTCCAGGTTAAATTGTGGTGAAAAATGCACACAGCCTCTGGCTGATACCTTTCCTGCCCTTGAAAGATTCTTGAGAAATGAAAAGATTACTCATCATTTACTTTATTTTGACCTCAACAGAGAGAAGTTTATACACCCTTGCTATGGCCACAAGAGAATTTCTAGAATAATTTGGACTAGAATAAACCCTTAGTTGGTCATTAATATGTTCATTTCCTCCATACTGTCAGTGATAATTAAACTAAACATTCCAAAAAGAAGATCCCTAACCTTGCTCATCTGCCCCCTCCTCATTAAATTGCTTGTTACAGTTAATTTCTATCAAAGTTTTACGTAATATTTAACCTACATATTTCTTCTATAGTTTTAAAACAATTCTTCTTCAACCCTCATTTGCTAATGGGAATAATTGAGCCTTGTCCTCTTCTGAGCATTCTTTCATGCACTTGTGACAGCTTTGTTTCTTCCCTGGTTATTTAATTTCAGGTTCAAAGAGCATAACTAGTAGTATATCCTGACATGGAACATTAAGTCAAACATTGCAGAAATCCTGATTAAAAGCTCAGCCCTGCAAGGTGCTGCATGACTTCTGCAATGGGGATAGTGCTCTCAGCTCTCTTTCCAGGAGTCTGGAAAGATTTGGAAATGTTCTGCATCAAAGATATTTTTGTTATATTTGGATATTTTTGATATATCGGTCTGTGTCAGGGACATTTTTCAGTGTAGCGCTCTTTTTAGAAAGAAAAGGTTGTCAGCTAAACACATTTCATATTACTATATTCAGAACAAGACATCACCTTTAAGATACGGTAATCCAAAAGAGCATCTAAGTTTTTTAAAATAGCATAAAAACCATAATACATATTAACTCTACGTCATACACACAACTTCACAAACCAGTCTCCAAGCCTCTGTTCAAAACCAGCGTAACTTATTTATTATTTATATTTATATTTATATATTATTTATATTTCAGCTCATGTTCTAGACCACTGAATTATTCTGCATCTATATTAAATTTCGCAAGTTACCAAATACTTGGAGTGCCATAACTCAGCCCTGTCATCTGTTCTTGTACGTATGCAATGACCATGGCAATTCATAACTTCGTATTAACACTAGCAAATCAATCATTTGGTGCTGGTGTAAATGAACCCAGTCTGTGCTGTGTCACAATATATGAGAGGGACTGCCTCAGCCATGTGTGTTAATTAACAGCTGAGAGGAAGTGGTGTGATTTAACCCGGTGGGCAGCTGAACACCACACAGCTCATGCCCCCGCTCCTCAGTGGGATGGGGGACAGAATCGGAAAAAAAAGTAAAACCCATGGGTTGTGATAAAGACAGTTTAATAGGACAGCAGAGGAAAATAAATTATTGTTATTATTAATAATAATAATAACAACAACAACAACAATGCTAAGATAATATACAAAACAAGTGATGCACAATGCAATTGCTTACCACTCGCTGACTGATGCCCAGCCCATCCCCGAGCAGCAATCGCTACCCCCGGCCAACTCCCCACCAGCTTATAAACTGAGCATGACACCATAAGGTATGGGATACCCCTTTGGCCAGCTGGGGTCAACTGTCCTGTCTGTGCCCACTCCCAGCTTCTTGTGCACCTGGCAGAGCATATGAAGCTAAAAGTCCTTGACTTAGTATATGCACTGCTCAGCAACAATTAAAGCATCAGTGTGTTATCAACATTCTCATCCAAAATCCAAACCACAGCACTATGCCATCTACTACAAAGAAAATTAACTCTATCCCAGCCGAAACAAGGACAGAAAGTTAGCATGCTAACATGACCACAAGCAATGACCACACTCATAGATTAAAAACGCACCGTTTCTTGAAATCTGTCTCAAAAAGCAGAAAGTTATATAGTTATTTGAGTTGTAAGGGAGTTCTGAAAGCCCTGTAGTCCAGCCCCAACTCAAAGAAGTACTACCTTTCACAATTGTCCCACAAAAAGGCATGGAAAAAGACAGAGAAGCTTTGTAAAATTAATCAACCCATTGTATTTTATCCCAACTACACAAGAGTAGGGAAGGAACCTAAAGAATTCTATCACTCTATTTCCTGGCAGTGTATTGGCAGAAAGGGAGCGGTGGGGTCAAGCCAGCCTACCCAAAGGAACATATTCCCTTTGATGGGACTTTCTTCGCCATGAAACTCAACCAGGACAACTGGCCCTTCAGCTGGCAAAATAGGCAGGCTGAAAGACATCTTTCTACAAACTAGTCTCAATACATTTCAATACATTTCCCTCCATACAGGAAACTGAAAAATAAACTGTATAAAATAGTTGAAATTTATACAGTTATTTTGAAACATGTTTAAATACTACCTGTACTTTAAAGAATGGTGATACTTTCCTTACTCTTGTATTACAATGACTCTATACCTTCAAGCCTGTTACAACAGTCCTGGCATACACTTATGACCCAGGAGCTAACACAATAATTCCAGTTGAGAATATAAGATGACAGTTTATGATGTAAAAGAGCTTCAAACAAGCTTCTAAAAAATGAACAAAAAATCAGGCTCTTCTGTGTGGATCTTCTCTCCTAGTATCAGGTGGATAAATGAGATGCATAACATGGTAACCCACTTATGGAAGGTCTCTCTACAGTCTTTAGAAATAAAATTGAGACCTCCAGAAAATTGTTTAAATTACTTAAGGTCTGAATGGCTCTTTGTGTCTCCACAGACATGGCATTTCTGCCCCTTATTTAACTGAGGCACCTAAGATTGTAGGATTAGGTGGTATCATGTGATAAGGGCTGTATGTCTTTCCCTGAATTTTTATGGCTTTTGACTCCAAGTTGTTAGTGTTATTACAAGACAAGTTAAGTCATAATGCTGATAATGTAACAGGCATTAACTTAAAGATTTCCGAAAAGATCTAAGAAAATAATGAATTTTAAATATCCTCCAGAAGAGTATATACGTCCTTCAAAATTTCACAAATGTTTTCTCATTTTCCAAACATTTCATCTGCAGTAGGATTTAATGTACAAGGCTTCTGGTGTACAAGGCTCAGTGCAATACTTTTCCAGCAGCCTCCAGGATCATCACTGTGTCATGACAGCAATCCTACAAGACTGATTGCCACAGCTTTGACTGCCGACCATCCCAGGCTGCGACTGCAGAATCATATTTACCCTCTCCCCTATACCCCTACCAAGCTTCAATGTGTAAACCTCCTTCAGCTGCGGCTGGCAGTGCAAATTTCCTAATGGATTTATGAAGCTAAATTACCAGACAGAAAAAGAGAGAAAATTCAAATCTTCCATAGCACCTTCACTTTCCTGCCTGAATTCTGCTTCCTGAATAAAATAGATGATATGTCTGCAGAAGCCAAAGCAGGAAACAGTGCAGTGGTAAGCCAGTGCAAAGAAACGACTGATTTGAAACCTTGTACACATAAGGAATCAAAGAGCCCATCATGCACTACAAGTTTCCCCTACACATCTAGCTTTTGCTATTATGTACTATATTTCAGATGCATCCTAGACACTGACTGAAAACCTGGGGTTGATTGTTAGTGGAGGGAATCAAGACAGCTGGATGGATTTACATCAGGTAAAAAAAATGTTATTTCTCCTTTTTAAGTAAAATGTGATGTACTCTGTGTATTGCAATGGTACTGTGGTATGTAAGCTTTAGTGTTGAGTACTTCCATGAATAACTACCAGAGTAATTTCATAAGATATAAATTATTACTAACCCCAGGCTACAATAATTCATGAATTCCAAGCTTTTTAATTTAATATGCATATTTTATGTATTTGACGATGAAAAGTGCCCTTTTTAGGCTGACTCTGTTTTGATTTACACCCTTAGGACCATGACTGAGAAATGTTATTTCACACACAGAGGGAGGGAGATCATCACTGAATAACATAAATATTGTATTGATGTGCAGAAAATAGATTGCTTCTTTTCACATATTATGAATGCTTCTCTGTGCATAACTTTAGATATTTGAGATAAAAAAAGGAAAATTGCTAATTGAAAAAATGTAAGAGGCTCTGGTTATGGCAGTTTGAGATACAATGTTTATACAAAATGATTATGACTAAGTGCAAGAGGTACAAATTGCTTTTGTAATTTGACTGTATGCTACTGCTAAAATAAGCCTAAAAATAACGCCTTCAAATAATACTATGATTTTATATGATACAGGTGTCATGAAAAATGGCCCATTTACACCAGATAAATTCATCAGTGGTCATTCAGGTCACAACTTGTGCTTATGGGGCAAGCAGACTTTTCCAACCCAAAGTTTTGAATCATAAGCCTCCAGAGCTAGAAGTACAAAACTGCTGCATTTTGAGGTAAAGAGGTAAGAAGTAGACCTACAAAGCTGGACACACAAGGTATATCTACACTGGAAAATTACGCACACCTGGGATCATACCTTGGCCTGGGACAATGCGTGGTCTGACCCAATCAGTGTCAGTGATTCACAGCCTCTAAAATAAGGTAGCTGCATACTGCTGGGGAATTTATTGTGCCCCCTGAGGTGAATTAAACTCATTTTTGTGCTTAAATATATATTAAAAAAAAAAGAACAATGCACTGCACATCCTCATATACACACTTACACTGGAACCCTGTGAGCATCAGCATCAGGTGCCTCAGCCACCTGTTGAATTCATCCCCGAGCACCAGCCTGCTGCCCAAAGGTGACCCTTGAGCGCTTGCACTCCAGGATTGCCACAAGACAAAGCTGTGGCAATTTCTTATCTCATCACCAGGCAAAATTTCACTCCTTTACAGACAAGTCCTTCCATCTTTGGCATCCCTGCTTCCAGCCAGTTTAACCCTTTCTGCAGTTGGGCCTTCTTGATCTCCATGCCAGATAATTTGGCAAACTGCCAAATGGGAATGGTTCTGCATCTGTGCCAATTCCCAGATTAGAATCATAGAATCATAGAATCATTTAGGTTGGAAAAGACCTTTAAGACCATCAAGTCCAACCTTTAACCTAACCTTGCCATCCCACCACTAAACCATGGCCCTAAGCACCTCATCTGCCCATCTTTTAAATACCTTCAGGGATGGGGACTCAGCCACTTCCCTGGGCAGCCTGTTCAAATGCTTAACAACCCTTTCAGTGAAAAATGTTTTCTTAATGTCTAACCTAAACCTGCCCTGGTGCAACTTGAGGCAGGGATGGGTACTGGTTGGCACAGTCTGAAACGATGGTGAGTGACTTCTCTACCAGCTAATCAAACTCAATTGCCCAAGTACATTCTCTTACACTATTGAAGTTACTGGTACAGATACAGCTGGAGCGGGGACATGTATCACTTGATCAGTGGTTACAGTGGTCCCCTTTTCCCTTTGGCCAGCCTAAAATATTTATTTTCCTAAGCTTTCTGCACTGACAGTATTGACTTCTTCCCTGCCCAATTCTAGAATGTGCAAGGGAGGTCATCAAGACACCACAGATCTCATGTGCAAGAAATTGCCCTGCAGCAGCTTCGAAGTTCTCTGTTCTTTACATCCTGCCCTTCTACACCCCTTTTTTCCTCTCCACCTCCTGTCAATAGAAAATGAACACATGAAGAAGAGCCACAAGCTTTGACATTCTCCCAGAACATCTTCAACAAGAGCTGCATAACTCACAGCACTGAGTGAACTGCAGGGTGAGCTAGGGATGAGAAAAAGAGTACGGGCTGACCAAGGCAACCCAGGAACACCAGAGACATATCTTAAATATGAGCCGAGCTCCCACTTCCAGTTCTTTCTCAGCACCCAAGAAAAGCTCTGTATAATTCTGACAGTAGAGAGGACTTTCTTTTGCTGCTGTGCAGGGCTGTATTTTCATAACAGATTTTCACCATGATTTATTACTTCTGTGAGCGTAATAAAAGTATCTTTCCTCACAGAATGAGACATGCATGCGTTTCTTGTAAAGTGGATTAACAGCTTGGTTTATGACTACTGTTTTTAAGCTCTCCAGTCACAAACACATTATTTTGATAATTTCTTCTCCTCTGTCCACCTATGAATTATAATAAGTTTATACATCACACCCAGCCATCAGAAAGAAAAAGGAAAAAAGAGCATTATCTGTCATGTTTTGACAAAATAAAATTATCGATTGCAAAAGAACTTTCAATAATTTCATTCTTTATCTCAATAATGCCAATGTTCTACATCCTGCTGAAATAACAATGGATGATACAATAAATAAAGTGGAAAAAGAAACATTCAGGTTTTTCAGAGTTTAAATCTGGGTAAAATTATTTTAGACATAAACATGCATAAAAATGTCCTGGTATTCTACAGTTTCTCAAATCACCAGGTCTCTGGAATAAGGACTGTGTCTTTGCTGTGCTCTTCACAGAGCATAATGGCGCACTGACACTGGCTGAGGACTCCAGGCACTCCCACAACATAAATACCAACCACGATTAAAATTATGATGGTGATGCCTTTCACTTTTTGAGTAAACAGCTGAAACGAGTTCTTTTCTTTATCTGACAAAGGATTACAACATTTCATTTGATGCAACATTATGTATGGTCAGTGTCCAGGATTCTGGTGTTTCTGATGGTAGGAAGAAAGTCTTTATTGTTTAAATGATATCAAATATAATAAATAGAACATAAGCATAAATCACAAGAGGAAAGGAGGTTGAATTAATCAAAATCAAAAAAAAATCAAAAACTGCTTGAATTAATCAAAAAATTAAGACATATACTTTCAAAAGTAGTTAGATATCAAAATTTCATTGAAAAGAATGGAAACTGCGTGCCTAATTATCTTCAGAAACCTGGGCTTAAACTGAAAGCCTAGTGCCTCTGCTATCAGCTGTGACTACTTCTACTAAAATCGCTGGGCCTTGTTCAGTATAGTCTAAAAGCCCCAATTCAACTAATGCTCCTGCCACGCTACTGTAGTACATGGCAACCCCAGGATTAGAGCTAGAAACCCCTGAATCTTGCCTTCCAATATTTTAATGATGGGAAAAGCACGAATGCAGTGCTCTGCCTAGTGTCATTCCGTTCTTTATCAGGGAAACAGTCATAGCTGGATATATAGCTAGATACAGCCCTGACTTGCAAACAGTCCAAGCAGGAGGCACAGTTAATACAAAGGACAACCACTACAGGTGTCAAGAAGAACCTAGACCAGCTCACTGCAGGTTAAAGATCTACCCACAAAACAGTCAGTGCAATGAGGCCATACTTCTTTATACCATAGCATTGTACAAGAGAAAAATGCTTCCTGCAAGCTCTAGACTTCATAGAATCATAGAAGGTTTTCGGGTTTGAAGGGACCCCTAGAGGTCATCTAGCCCAACCC
>BOSO01021148.1:3520-32267 GCA_018403395.1 Gorsachius goisagi | reverse complement strand
ACACTGCTGGCTCATATTCAGCTGCCTGTCGACCAACACTCCCAGGTCCTTTTTCCGCCGGGCAGCTTTCCAGCCACTCTTCCCCATGCCTGTAGCGTTGTGTGGGGTTGTTGTGACCCTTTTGACTCTGGTCCAGCCTTGTTGATCACCTGTGAACATTGAAGGGCTGGAGCAAAACCTCTATATGATACAAGGGTGAGTGGGTTCCTCCCTTTAAGGAGCTGAGCTTGGCTCCTCTCCTGCTCTTCAGAAAGCTCAGCTGTAAAGCAGCGACTGCTCCTTTTTCCAGGGAAGAACGAGAGCCTGCTCCTCCGACATGTAACTTTCCAAGGAAAAAGCAAACTCCCTTCTCTTTTGCATGCTTCCCAGAGGGTACTTAGCTCAAGTGTGGTAGTTCCTGAGATGGTGTTTCCCTACTTTTCAAGACTTTTGCCCACGGTGCCTTGTGCTGTTGTACGTGAAAGTTTTGTACAGGAGAACATCATCTCATTTCCCATCACCATGGGAGGTTTCTTCCAAGGTACATATATGGTCCTCCGGGGTAGTTCCTTGGGGCAAAATCTGCATGCGAACATACTGGTGCTGCTGTCTTTACAGTGTGTGAACTTCGCTCGCAGGTCATTAAATTTCTGTATATTTAAGTGATGTTAGCCATGTTCATTTCTACTGGAAAAAGAGGAATTCACTAAGAGATACCAGTGTTTTCTGGACTTATTCTAAGGGCAGTATCTGCACTCTTCTTCCACAGTATCCTTCCCTGGATGCTGGTGGAACGCTGATAATGCCGACTGCCTTGCTTTGCGAACGACGCAGGCCTCCTTCCCTGCTGCCAGGTCATTTCCCCCCAGACAGCATAGCAAAATTGCTGGAAGTATTCAGAAGCTCTTGGTTTATTATTTTTTAATTTCTTAATGGAAGTGTAGGGCCTGTGAGGTCAGCCATGCAAAGATGGGAGGCTCCACCTCCCACATTTGGATATTCTCTTTCCATATAAAACCTGCACATCATTTCTTTAAACGCAAACCACTGCCATTTAGAAGCAATGTGGCTTTTTCCTGGACACCAACAACTAAGGAGGAGAGCCTGCTTCTTTTCAGCCTCAGTGTACGGCCTATGCTGCATCTACCCTTATGGGAGATGGGATGATTTATTTTCAAGGAGTGGTGTGATTAAATGTGCAGGTTATCACAGGTATGAGTTATACAACTGACAATACACCATCAGTTTTCTTCCAAGGATTCCCACTGCCCTGCACTAAGTAAAAGCTCTTTCAGTAGCACCTGTTCTCTGGTTTGACAAAACTGTATCATAGAACAAGCACCAGCTCTTGACATTGGTTTTGGGGTTTTTTTTGGAAAACGAACAGTAAAATGGGACATAAATTGGTGCTACACAGAGCATTTCCTGAATCAGATAAAACTTACCATGGCACCACCCTTGGTAAGCTAGAAAATAAGCGGAGCTTAGTGTTTGGATTCTGCCACTCGTTTCTCATAACTCTTTGTAAGCATCTGAATGATGCAGGTTCTCGCATTTCTTCCAGTTGTTAACAACAAAAGAGCATCCAAGCTTTCAGGATAACACATAGGAACAAGCCCATGCCTGGACCGAGGAGATGAGTGCAGAGCACTGGCACCTCTGGTACAGGGCAGTGCACCCCCCAGTCAACCAGCACCCACACCAGCACCCACACCAGCACCTACACCCGCACCTACAGCAACACGTGGTTGGCAGGGCACAGTGCTACTCGCAGGAGGACATGGCAGAAACCAGCATAAATCATTCGTTAGAATAGATCAAAACAAGCGACCAAAAGCTTCTGACCGATAGTCGAGGGGAAAGCAGCGACCAGGATCACGCCCTCTGGTTCAGCCTGCTTTATGCAATGCTCAGCTTCAGCAGTGACCTGGTTTAGAAGACAGATACTTAAAAGTCCACTCCTGTGATACAGTTGTTGTCACCTGCATCAGTAAGTACAGCTACACTGGGAATTTCAACCCGGGCAGCCCGAGGTGCTGACGAGAATGGCTGGAGCAGTGCGGGTGGCAGTGACTCTGCTCAGCAGCTTACGAAACGGAAGGAAACGGATGACCTGGCACGAACCATTTCCTGAGACCACCCGTAAAAATTCATCTCGCTTCATTACTGGTGACCTCTTTTTAAGTGAAATGTTTGCCTACAACCAAGAACTCTGGAGAAGCACAGCAAACCAAAGAAGCATTTAAACCAATGCACATGTTTGCCGCCCCTAGGAGATACATGCTAGGATTTTAAATAAGCACCTGACTTAAAAGAGTAATAATCATGTGACTAAATTATTTATACTTGAAACCAACTTGAACATGCTTTTGTCTGCTGAAAAATAGATGATGTCTGAAGGCTTCAGAGACCTGAAACACAGATTGCGTGTCTGAGGACATTCTGCAAACCTTACTTAATCGCAAGAAGACGTGGCACTAAACCATTACCCTTTTTATTTAAAAAGACATCCAGTTGCAAGTTGAATGCCCAGTCTTGCAGTCAGATGAATGGCTTTCAGATCAGGTTTTTGTGTGTTTGGAACCAAAAGAAGGGACCAGGCTCTCTGAAGTTGCACATGTCTCTTGTGATGCTTCACTCACACTTTCAGGAGGAGCTCAGGAGGTAGAAGGATTCACGGGGAGGGGGGGTAGGTTTTTCTTGTTCCGAGCCTGGCTCTGGCGGACTTGAAGTGAACAGGCACCTACCCCCTTCATGCAGATCTACACATCCAGCTTGTGGCACCCAGCAACGTGTTCAAGCTTTAAGGTTCTTGTCTTTCCCTCCTGTACATCTTGCAAAGTCCACTGGAATCTGTAGTTGACAAGTCATGGCTTGGTGAGCGTTCCCCACCCTACCACTCTGGATCCAGCTAGCTCAAGCTGCCAGGAGATGGAATATGCAAGCCTTGGTAGTTTCTGTTGGACAACAGCTTAGCGGTAAAGATGCTATAAGAACACCTATTACGTTTTCCAGGAGAAACCTACAGTAACAGCTTGTTCGCTTGAGTTACCTGAGAAACTATGGTCCAACAATGAGGGCAATAACATGGGAAAAGGCCTGGTATGTCTACACTGCAACCCCCTCTGGCTGCTTTCAAGCGTTTCAGTGCCAAACACAATTGTGCTGATACGAGCGGATGTGAATGGAAAGCTACGCTCCGAACTGGGCCAAATCACCACCACCTGTAAACACAGTAAACATCGGCAGAGCCTGGGCGCCTGTGTGCATCTGCCTTCAGGGTAGTGAGGACAAGTCGAACCGTGAGAGGATTCGCTAAGTGCCAGAAACACATTTCTCCTGATTTTTATGTCTTGCTTAAAAAACTAGAAAAATGCAAATGTGGCAATGAAAAACGCCTACTGTTCACACTCAGGTTGGAAGTAGCTAACTTTGGGTGGGTTATGTATTCAGGAGAACACAAAGCAACTACTTCAGGCATCCAGCTTTGGTACCATGCTCCCTGTATGGAAGCGAGGTAGGTGCCCCCAGAGAGCCACTCCAGGTTGAGTCAGCTGCACGGACAGTCACATACACCAGTGAGTAAAAAGGTGGTACGTTCCAGAATCTTACCAACGTGACTGCCCAGTGTTGAGCCACAGATAATTTCATCCTTGGAAGGGCTCTGCCTGCAGTCACCTATTTCCTCCAGAAGAAAGGCTTTTAAGGTTTTCAGCACTGCTACCTGGCCAGCCAATTCACTATGCTACCTCACTGAAGCAGCAGTCGCAAAGTATGTAGGAACAGTCCTTCAACAGTTTGCTGGATCGTACAAAATAAATACGGAGAATTGTCCTGAGTGCCTCATTCAGAACTTGTTCTGAGCTATGTTCAAACTACTACAAAATGCACAACTAAAACCATTGCTAGGTACTGATTAAATACATGTTAAGTTGGAAATGAAGCAACAGAAGACAAATTAAAAAATAAAATAACGTCTATTGTATTACGAATCACATAAGTTTCTGATTTGTTTTCTCTTACAAATTTGGAATTCTTACAGAACACATCCATGAAGACATGGTACATCGATGGGCCTTGAGCCATAACTGAAGACATGAGACACATGGAAGTCAAACTTCTATCAATAGGTGCAAGAGAGCATTTCAAAATTAATGGTAAGGAAATGCGTTAGTACAAATCTGCATCTGCAAATAAGCACACTTGAGAAAACTGGGGGGTTTCTGATTGCAGATGTGATACTTTGGAAATAAAAAGGCTGAAATGTTTTTGTTGTAGAAATTTTTATAACCTCTACTGTTACTAGCAATAGCATATTTAGAAAAAAAGTATCAGTCCCTGAGCCAGCAGGTAAGAACCTGGAAGGTATTTATATCTCTCTATATATATTTAAAAATAAAAGTTAAAAAAACAGTGATCCTTTTAGCCATGAACTTGTAATAACACAACTGCAGCAATCAATCCTGGGAAGAGAAGAGGGAAAAGTAAGCTACAGAGGGATAAACTTCTTCCAATTTGCCCCTTGACTTGCTGAGAGTTGCTCAGTGCCAGTTTAACTGGCAAACCGCTCTCTACCCTCTCGTTTTCCAGTTGGCCCTCAAAAAGTCCAGAAATACACATAATGCACAGAATGTGGAGCAGGGAGGTTGACAGTAAGAGACTATTACCAATTTGGTTATTTGCATCTGTGCACAAAGGAGAAGGAAATTTTATGCGTGGTCTTGAGATGAAGAAACAGGAGAAAAGGCCACCCGTGAGCAAAACTGGCCAAAAGGTCCCCTGCTGTTCCTGTTTGGCTCGGCTCTGCTTCAGCTGGAGTAGAGAAAAGAAAACAAAGCAAAGCTGCCTTTGTACACTGCAAAGGAAGAGCAAATTTTATGCGTGGTCTTGAGATGAAGAAACAGGAGAAAAGGCCACCCGTGAGCAAAACTGGCCAAAAGGTCCCCTGCTGTTCCTGTTTGGCTCGGCTCTGCTTCAGCTGGAGCAGAGAAAAGAAAACAAAGCAAAGCTGCCTTTGTACACTGCAAAGGAAGAGCACTGCTCCATTACGGAGGTTTGGTGCCGAGCGGGTGAAATACAGGACAACATGCCCACGCCAGAACCAAAGGCCTGCCATTTCTTACCATGCTGGAAATGAAAAACTGCCACAAAACCAGAAGGCACGGACAATGGGAAGGCCTGTGAAGAGCCACCCGTTGGTATTGCCTTGTTTGATGAGATTATGCCACGTCTCTGAAAAGTAATTAGTTTCTACAGAAATTGAAATGCTAATATTCCAGAACAACAATGTCCTTGGGTCAAAATCAACTTTTCCTGAGACACCAAGCAGTTTAGATATTAACACACTGGAAAATTTTAGGTGCACGAATGTGTTGGTTGTTGGAAACTTGAGAAAGCTTCTGAGTATGTCCAGCTTCGAAACGTGCAAGTGTAACTGGCTCAAGTGCAAATGGCATCTGCGGAAGAATGAATGCTTCAGGTCCCTGAAACAGAAAACAAAGATACTGAGATGTTAGTGATACGGGAATTATAGTAAATGACAAATTTTTGTTAAAGGGAGAATTAAGTTTTGATTGGAAAAGTGTGCATAACAGTGAAGGTGAAGCCAGAAAATGGTGACCACTCCCTTCTTGCAGGCCTTTGAGGAGGTTGTGGCAGCGAACACTTTTTCAACATTTATTTTTCAAGTGACATTCAGATGACCAGGTGTTTTTAGCAAGGGCAATATGTGCAAATGAGGCAGCGTTCCAAAGCAACGAAGAACTTCCACATTGAACAAGTGTGGAGCAAAACACCACAGGTCCCAGATACCTGGCCATTTTATTGAGAAACTGCATGTGTAAGAAGCATGAAGGCAGGATCCCACAGCTGCTGGTTTTGTACAGATGGAAGCTTGCTTTAAACATCCTTTGGTCTTGCCTCTACTTGAGGTCACATAAAACAGCTACTGCTTCTCCTTTATTGAGGCACTGCAAGTTTAATAAACCAATTTTAGCAGTAGATAACCATCATGTTTGTGTATGTGAACAAATACTCTGGCTGTGCTGCCTGAGCCAGTAGCATCCACCAAGCAGAACGATGTCTCATGCTCTCATGATGACCTCAGTCAAGTTACATGTGAACTTGTTTCTCATTTATGACATAGCTTTTGAACTAAAGATTACACAGTCCTTGTCATAATTAAGCCACAAAACCCTTTGGGCTGACAGTTCATGGAGAGCAGAAGGCATAGCGGAGGAGCAACTCCATCACAAATGCCGTGAAGAGCCAGGCAGTGCCAGCTAAGCAGTAAGACATTGCACAAACCTGTCCATGTTTCCATGAGACTTAGCCACATGTGTGTGTGAAGGAAGGGGAAAGGAGACAAAGTCCATGGACAGGAGGGAGAAATTTGCAAGGGGGTGCACTTACACATTTAAAGAGCTAATGCAGAGCAATGTTCAGAGGCCAGCTGGGCAGGTCACCGCTGCCCAGTGCTGAACTGGCTCGTTCCACACAAAGCAGATGTCCTGCAAACCCTGTAAGAGCTGCAGGGCTCTTCAAAGCGCTTCAGTATTGAGTTCTGCCACAGAGAAATACAGTGGTCGTGTTGGGGAAACACTGCAGAAGCAGCATCTCCTAAAAGCCAGCAAGAGAGTGAAAAGGGAGCAGAGCTGGCACTAGCACTGGGGAGACTGGGCAAGGCACCTTGTCACGAGAACACGGTACTGGCAGAGAAACAGCAGGCGAGAGGTGGGTGAGCTCACCCATCCCGTGTTCTGGTAAGGCAAGGTGTGGGGTACCTACCGCCAGGCTATTAGCTGACTTCTCTGTACACTGTTATACGGAGGCACTGACTGGCTCGGGATTGCACTGTCGACTCACCCTCCTCTCTACTCAGCACACATCAGTGTGAGAGGCAAAAACTGCTTCTCTCGTCCCTCTTCAATTTTAGTTTCACTGCATCAAAAAGCGGAACGGCTGGGATTCTGATATGCCACCTTGTCCATTAGTTGAACTTCTTGATGCCTCTTCCAGATTCTTCTCTCTCTTCTTTCTCCTCTCAGCTGTTCCTGGCTACTGTATGTGCTTGTTCCTGGGAAGACAGCTAAAATTCCAGTAACCCTTCATTGAGTTCTCTGGGCTTTGCCAGTGCAATTTTGTGGTCAGTGCTTCAGTACTGTTTTAATACATACTGCTGAGAAGGACATTCTACCTGTAATTCTGGTAAGATCTCAGATAATCTATGTGCTCTTTGCTGCTAAAATTAAATAATTATAGTTTATTTGTAGAGACTGTGGTCAGCAAATACAATAAAACTATCTTGGTTCACTGACAGAATTTCACAGGTTTTGGCTAAAGCAGATGACTCCGCCCACACTCCAAAATAAATGAATTTCATTCTTCATCTTCCTAGTAAGTTGTTGCACTGGTTCCCCCCCTCACGCCATTTAGAGTCCTGATAGACTCTGGTCTGGTTTCCATTCTTGTTACAGATTTCCGTTGTGCCATTCATCTTCAGATGAGGGGTTTAAAGGCCCTGCATCTTCTTTTTCATGGAGAAAGGGTTTCACCCAGAAGTTAACTGAAACTGATAACATCGCAGGTATGGGCTGGCTGCGTGGCAGCCAGTGCACCATGGCCTGCCAGGCAAGTCAAGCCATTCCTTCCTCAGCAGGTAAAGAGCCAGAGCAATGCTGGCACACACGGACTTAGCAGTGCTATTTTAAAGGCAGATGTTGGAGTACAGTGCTTCTTGGGCTACAAGCCTACAATTTAGGTTTTGTTCATCATAGCTATGATGCTTGGAAGATACCCGTTTTGATTCCCACAATCCCTACATTTATCCTTCTGCATAAGTAAATAACGAACTTTATAATGCAGGTAGAGCAAACAATACTGTTTTAAATGACTGTGTGTACCAAGTAAAGTGATAGTGCCCATCTCTGCAGGCTGAGTCTCCCACAAAGCAAACGCCCTGCAGCTTGGGAAGACAAAAAAGCCACATTGTCTGCATATGGACTGAAGGGCTCCAGGGATGTGTAGTATCGTATGTTGGACTTAAAAGCGACGGTTACTTGGATTAGAAGATTAAGTCTTCAGTGTTCGTAACAGACTAGATGCAGTGTACTGCAAATCTTTCTGAAAAAAAAGAGGCATTTGGAGGAAGAAAACCATATTATTTCCCTTCTTAGCTTAGTCAGCAATGAGGAAAAGGAGTGACCGAGCCAGGACACAATCTTTACACTTCCTGTGACATGCAAGGGGGCCCTGACAAGAAAGATGCTGCCATGAACTTTCGAACCCTACATTTACAAAAACACTGTAATAATTAGCAGTTTCTAGTAGCTTCTGCTTTTGCAATAGCCTGAAGTAAAATTCACCTGCGAAGGCTAGAACTGCGCAGATAAGTCCATGGCTATTTTTAATGCTGTGGCTTAGCGTGCACTGCGTGCGTGCGTGCTATGCCCTACTACCTTACAGTGCAGAGAGACCAAACTCACCTTGTACTTACTGTCGTGATGCTAACTCAGCAACTGGCTTCTGCACTCCAAAGGCAGTGATAAAAATATTCACAACTACGATAATGAATACTAGTCCAGTTGCAAGGTTGTTGAGGAAATCCAGCTTTCCATGCTTTGCAGGGTTGTTAAGGTCATATTTTACTTCAAAGAGAAAGGAAAAAAAAAAGTTTTAATTATATGTACATTTCAAAATCTGGAATAAAAGTCTTCGCTACTCACGTAGTTCAAGAATTTCTCTTACATTGAGCTATTTGCATCAGTCATACTTGAAAGGGAAGTAAGATTCTGCAGTGTCAGTAAAAGTGCTAAGGAGGAGATCTTTAACCACAAGGAGCCTATTAGCTTCCAGTAATTAGCATCTAATCTCTGCGGGTGCACATGGGAAGTAATGGATATACAAACATTACCAGAAATCTTCTGAGTTCCTGGTCTTTTGAAACCTAGTTCTGTTGCAGACTTCAAGCATTTAAAAATTATTTCAGTCTTGAATATGTGAGGTTTGAAGCCCTGACAGGACGGGATGAAGTTAAATTTCCTACAGTTAAAACACCGCAGGTTCTCTGCAGACAGCCCAATCTCTTTGCCAGTGCTGGGGCTTTTCTGTACTGGTACCCCTCCCCAGCTATACTCCCTGCTTTTGCACTGACTCTGGGTTTAGAAAACCAGGCCATTTCATCTGTCACACAGAGGAAGATTTCAAAGCAGCATAGCAGAGCACACCAGCTGTGTAAACATTTTCTTTTGCTTCTTGCAGTTGTGCTTTGGTTGAACGACTAATGGCAGTGAGGGAGGAACACACAAGGGAGAGAGTATTAATTTAATTTAAGCTTTGATTCCAGGCCTCATGAAAACATATAAATTAGTTACATTGCACTGATAATAGACTTGATGATAGAGTAAAGCATGTGCTTGTATAGGACAGTAAGAAGTCTGGGGGCACTTGCCTGGCATTGTGCCGAAAACCAAGATTTTCCCGTGCCTCTGTGCTCCTGCATTAAGGGCTCTGCAACGCAGACCCTCTGCTAAATTTCTTTGATGCTGGTGGAATGAGTGCTGATGAATTCTGTAGTGTGTTTTGAGAATGGTTTTTGTCTATTAAGACTCCTAGTTCTTAAATGCATAGACCACAGGAGCTTGTGTGTGCAGGTAAAGGATATATGAGAGCAAGTTTATAACTGACAAGTTTTCACAGCAACATAAGTAAAACTTTGAGCTCCTCCTGAGAGGTACATACATAGCTTACGCCTCTACTGCATGAAATAAACTTTGTTATTTGCTTTTAACATAATGACCCTGTCAACACTGCAGAACTTAACCACAGAACCGAGACTCGCTTGCTTGTTGAAGCAGTTAAGTAGAAGTGGGGGCAAACACACTTGTGATGCTGAAGTATTAAAAGCCAGGTTCACTCGGTGTCCCTCGTTAGCAGTCTAATGCTGTTTTGGCTTCAAGGAATTCTGGGCGCCTGTTCAAGTCCTGTTTGCTAAAGCAGAATAGTCAAACATCACAGGCTAGCCGAAGCACTGAAGAACACCGTGGGGAAACTGAGAAGCTTAAGCTACCACACACCTGTGTAGGCATGAAATAATTTAAGCTCAGCAGTCCTTAACCCTGAAAATGAGTTTATATGTGTCTGTAAAGCATTTGGAGCTACATGGACGCTCGCATCCCAACAGTACCTGGAAGGACTCTAGTACTGTCATGTGAATGCAGCAGGATAAATGAAATGGAATAATTAATCCTGAAGAATGGATGAAAAGCATTTCAGATGGTTGGTTTAAAACAGAACAGGCAATAATGGCCTAACATGTTTCGTGAGTTAAGAAACAATGCTCAAAGGAGAACTGACACTTTGGAGCCATCCCTTTGTCCAAACAGGGTCAGAGAAGACATGTATTGCTTGTCAGCTTAGGCGGTGCTCTAAATTTTGAAGTAGAATTGCAGTAATCCTATCTTTGTGATTATGGTACTTAAGATGAGGGTGTTGGTGAAAATGTCCTTAAGAACAGTTATTCTTTAAGTATTTTATTATAGTGGGATTAGATTACTATGATTTCATGCCCCTTAAACTATTTCAAGACATTCCTTGCTTGTCTTCCAAAAAGTTAAGATTACCAAACCACTTTCAAGGACGAGTTTGCTGAACGCTTTTCAGAATGTTTTGGTGAAAGGCTCTTTTGAGGAAGAAAAAGCTTTTAATCCCTCATAGAGAACTGGTAGCTCCTGGGATAAAACTCTGTCTCAAGGAAAGAAACTGGATAGTTGCACAGGCTTTTGTTTGGACTTGCGAGAGTTCATAAGAGGCAGAATTCTGTGGCTGGACACAAAGGCAAGCGAAAACTACCAAGGGCACACTATGAAAAGCAAGTTCATGCTGTGATGCCTGTCCCTTTGTACCTCCATACCTATGGTACCCACATAGCTACTTCCTATCTTCAGTCCTTTTGACCTCAGGACCACAGCGTCCCTCCAACAGCACGCCGCCACAAGCCAAGGGCTCTGTCACCCTCAGCACGCCAAACCTACGGTCCTGGCTGACTGCAGAGTGCGGGCTGAAGGCCTGCTGCATCTCGCTATTTGCTCAGTGGTCTGCAAGCTCTACCTCAGCCCAGCTGCGGCGTTGGGGCTGCTGGCTACTCTCTTTACTCTCAATGTGACAAAGATAAAAATTACAGAGATGGAAGCCACTTTGGCAATGCCTGGCAGAAATAAGCACTAAAAAGCAACATCTCAGCATATACTGATAAATTATTGCCCAACAAAAAACAGGGAACTTGTTTACAGCCTCAAAGCCTGCTTAACTGAATAAGCACCAGGAAAGCCCCTTCAACCAAGAAACACGTAAGCGTTTTGCTGATTTTTCCATTACTCTTTTCCCACATCCCCCAGTATCATAAGCTTGCTTTTCCCAGTCCCTTTCTGGAATCTCCTGTGAGCCACGACGTGGATTTTGCTCTGGTACCACCTCTCCCGAGGGCACAGACAGCTATACTCCGTCTCTTTCGTAAGAAAGAAAAAATGCTATGTCAGCTGCACATCAGTGTTACACGCCTTAGCATCCTGGTTCCCTAGGAACTTCCTCCTTGAACAGAAAGTTGTTTTTTCAGTTCTGCTAAAAAAAGAAACATCGAGAGACTAACAGAGGTGCCAAAGGTGGCACCTGTAACAACAAATGCTACGTGTGAACTCTGGCTATCACCTTCAAGGCTCCTCATTTGCAGTAGACTTAAGATCCGTCATACAGTACCCATTGATTTAAAGGGAAAGATTTGAAACAAGTTATGTGAATAAATGATCATGTATCACTAGCAGAAGTGACCCGCAGCTGTTTCCTGCCAGTGAAGGTATCATTTTTTTCAGGGAATAATGGGGTTCAACTGATGCTGAAACCTAAATGTTTCCTCTGATTTCCACAGGTACCTTTGACCAACTTTCCAAAGTTATGGCCTAGGGTTTTGGTTGCTGCTAACAAATTTCACAGGTTTTCAGCAACTTCACAAAGTATCACTGGATTCTTTTTGCATTTTGCCTTACAAAAACATGGGGGGAAATATCACAGTAGACAGCAAACAGAAGCATTGAAGACTTTTTTGAGGTCAGAACAGAAACCTCAGATTTCCAGAAGAGTGCTGGCTTTCCACTCTCTGTGGAGTCTGAGTTGGGCTTTTTGGGGTAATTCACGCTCACTTAGTGATGACATTGTTTTAGAAATGAGCCTGGTTCTAGAGCTCCTTAGATCAATATTCTGCCTTACAGAATAAGGCAGAGGGTGTAGGGTGTACATGTGCTACTAATCTAGCCATACTAACTTAAAATACCTACTTTTTAGTGATAGCCACTGGTTCTTGTGCCTCACGGCATTGTACCTATTCATACTGAAGAGTGGAGCCTCTGTTTTTGAGAACAGCAAAAATGCTGCATCAAACTTCTAGGAACATGAAGGTCCGTAATTCAACAAGTAAGACAGAAAGGGGGGGAAGGGGGAGAAGGCAGGGAACAGCTGCCTCATTAAATGCATCCAAAGCACGCACTGACACAACCCTGTTTGAACTCATTATCATGAAATGATTTCTAGCACATGTTAAAGGTACTGCATCACATTTCTTTGGTAGAAAATAGGAAAGGTTTCCTTAGCGATGAGCAGGATTCAAACCCATCTATTTGCAGTCCCAGGATGCTACTTGGACTGTGTTTTCACATTATAAGTCCTTTCAAATTTCTTGGCTGAAGTCATAGTACATGGATAATAGATGAAGTATGTTATTTTGGTGAAATCTTGCTCCAAGTAACCTATTTTTCTTTTTAACTTTAATTTCAGTTTATCACGGATTTGAAAATTAACAACTACATTTCTACCATTTCCCACCTAGAGATTTAGGGTGCTTTGAATAATTCCCTAAATTTAAAACTAAGGGGTCTTTTTTCATTATTGTCAAGCCTTTGCTATCAAACCTTTGATCTGATTGCAGAAACACAAACAGAAGGTGATGTGCCACAGCAACATGAGGATGGACATTTCAACTTTCACTTCTGTTTTGGAGTTCTACATTCATAATATATTATATTACTTATTATATGACTGATATGGAACAAATACATTTCAGTCATAAGATCAAGTAACAGGTCTTGCCAGAAACAGTATTATGAAACTGGGCAGGCTGCATGATCCTATCTGGCCTATTAACGCTTCTTCTACAGTATTTCATCATTTTCCTTCCTCCTCAGGCCTTCTGAAAAGAAAAATATCCACACTCTGGGCAAATGTGTATGAGGAAGTTGATAAAAATTGAAGATTCTGCATAAAGCTGCCCTGACTCCTTTCATTACAATATTTCTATGGTCTTAAGAGAAAACTTTAATAAATTCTGAGGTAAAGACTTTCAAATGTAACAGCTTTTTAAAAACAGGGAGTCTATATACCATCTTACAGGTCGCATCCTATAAGAAAAATACACATCAGTGGTTCTTGCTGTTGCTACATACCAAGGAATATCAGGAGCACTCCCACCATAACTTGCAGTGTGAGCGACAGGCTGATAAGAATGATAAGTGGGATGTAGAAGGAAAAAGAAGGTCCTTGCTCCATGACGGCTTTCAGCTGGGATGCGTTGGCCATCAGTAGGGCAATGTCCAGCATGCTCTCCGCAGCGCTCTTCTTATTTGCATAGTGGTTGATGTTCATAGGACCATTTCTTTGAAACCACTGTGATGTTCTGTGCTAAAATGGGGAAAGAGGAAGAATATGATCTTAAAGGTCTTTTCCAACCTAAACGATTCTATGATTCTATGACTTTAAGATTATTCACATCTCTCTTAATTGGTGTAGTGAGCGAGAGATCACTTGGCCCATTGACTGATTCCTGTAAGTATACTGACAAAGCAGTAGCGGTACCGAGACTATCAGTGCATGTTTTTCGCTGTTACCACTGTCCTCCATCTGACACGAGAGCAGTAAATAGTGTCTGCACTCTTTCCAGCTCGTAGGATCAGTCTAAGCAGTCTGTTTACTACCCTGGGAAAAGAGAAGACTGAAAAAGCTGAAAAGTTTGCACTGAGAGAAGTTGGGAGGGAAAAAACGACTGTAAAACAATCAAGCAAACAACAGATTGTTGTAACTAAGGTACTCCTAAAGGCATAGTTAAAAACACAAATATTAATAAATTAGCCCTCTGTTATCACACATCTGTACAGTTCTGTAATTACTCATGAGCCTTGTTTTGACCACTGGATGAGCTTTGCTTGACCTCTTGTCCCGCTGTTTCTTACTTTGCCATGCCACTGTCCAGGTCCATCCATACACAGCAAATTGTTTTTCTGCTTAAATATCATGTAATCTGTGCTTGCCAAGCACTGCCCAGTTACAAGGGAAACTTTTTTTCCCATTTTTGCATCATCAGGTGGGTTGTTGTGTTTTGGTTTTTTTTTAATTCCCCTGCAAACAAACAGGAAAATAAAAACCAACCGCAGGGCAAAACCAAGGCTGCTTAACCCGGCGGGATGAGTGAAATGAGGGTTTCCTGATGACGATACACATCACCCAACTGGGAATTGGGAGACTTGAAGTCTCCCAGCAGTGCCTGTTTCTCTACAGATTAGCTGCAGCTTAGGGTAACTAGGTTAGACTTAGGTGCCTGACTCCATGATGAAGAAAGAACAGACAGCCCTCTTTTCCGCAGTCTCTGAACAGGCTAGCAACTTCATTCTCGCTGCTTTTGCTTCTAGACTTGATTTTTTAAAATAATACACAAATATATTAAGAGTAAGCTTATTCTAGCCAACTTCTTTAAACCTGCTTCTCAAAGACCTTTTTACTGCACAGATGTGTTCCTGCTTGCCAGAACATACTTTGAAGGTTAGTTCAAATGCAGAAAATGCCCTCTAATTACTCCCTTCAGCAGCACTAACAACTACCAAATTTCCAGCTCCCAGGCCAGGTTTGCCACTGTCCAGACGTAAAAATGTCCTTTTAAATAGGACAGATATTGATGCATATGGCAAACACATTGACAGTTTTTCCTGGGCATTCAAATACCAAACTTGACATATTTTCACCAGACATGTTGTAATCAACCACAGCCTAAATATTTTACTGAGTGAAAAATGTCACAGAGCAGTAGCAGAGGGTTTTTCCGCAAAGGGAAGGAAGCCATGCCATCGTAGCTTCATGCAGACGCTCCTTCACTGAGACCAAGCTCCTGGGAAGAAAATGGCTCTGAGATGGGTACGGACTTCAGTCAGGACTAACTCGACACTCATTTGATTTTGTCTCTGTCCCACAACCTAAAAAAGCAGTTTGGCTGAGGAATCTGTCCCACGTTTGTCACCTTTTCCCTCTCCAAGGAGAGGCTCCTCTTCCCATCCCCCTGCCCCATTAAACCACCAGAGCATTCAGAAAAAGCACTGTAATTCTATCATACCGTCCACCAGGTATGGATATTCATTTCCTTATGGAAAGAAAGCAGCATGGACAATACGCTGGCAGTACTCCATAGAAAAATCCAGACTGACATTTTTCACTGTTTATTGTGCAGTAAAAAGCCAAACACACACACATTTAGCTCTTGGCTACCTAATGCTAGCAGCATAAGGGGATGGGGAACTACCTGTGCAATAGCAGAATTCAATTTCTGGGCATGAATTTAAAACGAACTCTTCTCAGTGAACTGTAGAAGTAACATGATCTGTTTTGTCACAACTCATAACAGAGGATGTTTTTTCCTATGTCTAGTGGCTAATTAACTCCTGCCTGCCAGAAACACTACCTTTGGAGTATCTGTTGGGTCTACGAGGCCGTGGTGTATAAAATGGGCAGCTGTGACTCAGTTTGGAACCCTCGGGTAAGGGAAAGGGAAAAGGTAAAGGGAAGGGGAAGGGGAAAGGTAAAGGGAAGGGGAAGGGGAAAGGGAAGGGGAAAGGGAAGGGGAAAGGGAAGGGGGCTGCAGTGAAAACATGATGACTGGTTTCTTTGTTTTCAATTGACATAGGAATGTGATCACATTTGACTTTTTTTTTTAACCATACAAAAGAGTGAAAAGTCTGGGCTACATCTTCCTTTCGGTTACATCCGTGACTACATGGTGAGACAGTTTCTACACAAACAACAGAATACGATCTTCTTCCGGGGGAAATGTCTAGGACCTCGCTGTTGGCTGATTCTCTGTATGGTCAAGTTGCAGGTGGGAATAGCAAGCTATGGTTATTTGAACAGCAGTGGGAGCAAAGGTTTTGAGACGCTTCTGAACTCCAATAAATGGAGAAGGCTTTTCAAAGTAGGATGCTGCTAAGGCAAACTACGGCAAAACTTCTTATCCCTGGAATGACAACTCAGCTATTTACTATGCTTAGATTCTAAAAAATGGCATTTTACTCTGTTCAGAGGCTTTTAGCTACCACTCCTGAAAGCAGACTAGTTCAGAATCGGAACTAGGCATATGGAGAACTGAAATGTCGGTTCTGCTGTAGAGGGTTTTTTCTCAGCCTGTGATCTTGCCTTCTGCCAGGAAAAAGGACCTGTAATCATGAAAGCCCCAGACACAATTTCCCATCTCCTGATTGAGAAATGGAACCTCCTGACTCATGCTGGAAAACCATAAAACCAAAAAAAAAAAAAATGCAAATTAGCCTTGCCGCCTGGAAGCAAGTTAAAAGCAACACCAAAAGTATTGAAACAAATGCAGTCAGAACTGTGGCAGCAATTTTTAAGATCAGAATATGTGTTACACAGCAATATATAGACAGGCAATGAAAGAAGAGCTATTTTCTTAACCTCAGGGTAATGACAGTCGTGTACAACAGAAATTATATGGGACCTCTGTTATGTGGCTTTATGGTTTCAGGGAGATTCCAAGCATGCAGCAACATGTGCAGCCCGCAGCACCCAACGGCACTTGCTATGCCGTGCGGAGATAGAACCTGCGGGGCTGCAGGGAGGGCAGGTGAAACTTGTGGAGATTTCCTAAGATACCTGTAAAATCAGGCTCTGTCTGCAGGTGTCACTTGGCAGAACAGTAGGTATTCCACGCAACCAGCTTCAGTCTTGATGTAATCAAAACACCTTGTTACACACTTTCAGTATTCAGATTACCAAGTACTGACAAGCTGATGCCATCGGTTAGTGTGTCACCAAGTAAGTCTGAAGAAAAACCAGCACGTGTGCTCACACGCGTGTGCATGAGAGCCAGGTGTAGCTGGAACTGCTGTATCCTCCTTCCCCTCTCAGTAACAGCCTGCCCTCAGGTCTCCCGTGGCCCGCAAACCATCGACTTCCCAGCAGAACAACCCGCCGCCCTGGTCTATGCAGAGTAATAAAAAGGAGAGGAGTGAAAAGCCTCCCCCTCTTGCTCCATCTGTGGCTGGAAGAACCACAGAGCTCCTCTTCACAGTTGCATGATGCTGTCCCCACCGACAGTATCACTCCGCAGCTCCACACAGCAGCCGGGTCAGTGTGCCTGCCCCGAGGACTGCAGTTTCCAAGAGTAAGCCGAAGGTGCTACACCCAAAGCGGGCACATTTTTGCAAGACCACACCTTCACGCCAGGACTGCACGGATACATACACAGTCTTACTGTGCCAGTGCGGACTTTGCCGCTGCTTTGCTTCACTCGTCATTTCAACGGCACACCCAGAAGAACTGAGTCCCTTTCAAATACAGAAAGGAGTTATTCATTTCATTTATTAAAAAATAGAAGTGGCACTGAGGCGAATATCCCTAGATGCTGGCTGTCATGACCCAAGATCCACCTGGTGATTCAACAGGAAGGAAACAGCATGGAAAATGGAAACATTTGAAAATAATGAAGTATCTTTGCTAAATACAGTAACTTGTTATAGTAAGGGTTGCTACTTGTGACCAAATTTATGCAACCATTTTTTCACAGAGTGTTTATCAAATACTGGTGACTGCTGAAGGAGTCAAATTAACGTGCTGAAAGTCTGACCAAAAAAAAAAAAAAAAAGGAAAGCCCAAAAGTAAATTTTTTTTTTCTTGTCTGACTTGACCAGAGTTTCCCCAGATGAACCAGTCGGTCCAGAGAAGACAGGCGGGGTTTCTGACCTGCCGGTTATCTGTAATCCACAGGGGAAAACCACTAGTGAAAATGATGCCTTTTTTGCATTTGTATTTAGAACTTTGTTATGTTCATTCCTGTCACTCTGCCCTATGAATGCAGGAGGAAAAAAATCATTTGGATTTTGAGTCAAGTTTTTCGGATTCATTCCTTCTCTTTTGGTACGTTCCTAGGTACTTTACTCAGCTTCTTAAATGCCTTCAGTACACATATGTACCCTTAAAGAGACTGTTTTAAGAAAATGTAAACAAAAGCCAAAACAAAAGACCCACAAAACCTGTAAAAGGTAAATATTGCCTGAACCAACAGGGCCTTCAAATCTCCAAGTTAAGAGTCAGATCTGTTATAAGCACAGAATTTAATGCTCTTTTAACGAAGTTAACAGCGGTACAAGTCTGGTTACTGTTTTCTTCTTAAATTCCACCAGAAAACTAGTGTTTTGCAGTCAGCAAGGCAAACTTCCAGTTTCCCAGATGAATACTTGGAATCAGAAACTGCAAAGTGTAAGCCAGAAGTACAGCCTGGGTTGCTTTAGTTTTGATTTGCAAATTGTAATTGCAGCTACTTAATATCAGCTGGGACTGCAGGACCCAGAGCTCAACACATTTTGCATGTCAGGCCCAGAGTCTCATATCTGGGTTCTGAAAAGATACAAATACTTAGTTTAGGATTAGTACAGTATTAGCACTAAATACTTCATGGTATTCTAACTTTATATCGTTATGCAGTCAAGTGCTTTTGTTGAATACAGGAGAGCCACAGGTTTGTATGGAATAACTGGGAAAACAATGCTGATGATTATTCCTACATTCCAAACAAGGTTTCTAAAAACAGGGCTTCTGATTAATAACATCTTCCTCAAGCTGCCAGAAGGTTCTTCGCCTTCCATTGCATTGACGCTGAAACACAGGCTTTGGAGGCTTTGGCTTGCTCTAACTCTGCACACAGTTTTCTTTCTATTTCGGGTTAGCAATTACTGCAATTTTATGGCAGCTTTTAGACGCCTTTAGCAGCCAAACAGCCTCAATTCAATATGAGATCAGACATGCTTGTTGAGCAGCGTGACCTCGGGGTTTGTAATGCCATGGAGCAAGCTTCCTTAAATTCTTGTGTTTAGGGACAGTCCTAATTTTACAATGGAAACTTGCTAAGTAATAGTGAGGCTGTGTAAGCAGGAGGCTGAGTCACACTGATCCTACTGGGCACTGTTCTTTACTGGGTTTTGCAATAGTCTTTCTAATCAAAACTGTCAAAAAGATGCTAAAAAGCCTTTTTGTTTAAAAAGTAATTGTCTACGTTTTTGAACTATTCACCTTTAAGAAAAATATTGCATGGCAAACTTTTCCAGATCTTCTAGTGGTAATTTCATGCTCAGGAAAAATTCCAGTTATATCAAAAAAGAGAAGGATCAGCCACAAATGGAATAATACAGGATGTAAACAGACCACAATCTCAGAACTTTTTTTTTTTTTTCTAAGATCAACAGAACTGAACTAGTAACTTTAAACAATTATTTAATAACCCTCATAGATGTGGAATTTCTGTCCACATCTCCATTGCCTACATACTGAAAATGTAACAGGCCACATGTGGCCACTCTGAAATCGGACTTTCCCTCTCAGAGATCTTGCTGATCTAAAAAAACAGGGAAAATATTTTACAAAGAAAAGACATATTCTTCCAACAAAAATATTCTAAGCTGTATCTGTTATGTAATGGATGGATAGATCCTTTGCACACCTCTTCAGAAGATATTACTTCTTTTCCCCCAATAAAATATTAGAACACTTGTTCAGCTTCGCATTGCCTTGGACAGAAAAACCCCTACACCAACAGTTACATTCCCTGTAAGAATTGCATTTTGGGTGGGGAGCAGCGCTTGTGAGACTTCTGCAATCACATCTATGGTTGCAGGCAATTAAAAAAAAAAAAAATTCAGCCTCTATTCATATTTCGTATTATCAATTTTCAAGCATCTTTAAAAGCCTATACTTAAGTGTCCTGGTTTCAGCTGGGACAGAGTTAATTTTCTTCCCAGTAGCTGGCAAAGCGCTGTGGTTTGGATTTTGGATGAGAATAATGTTGGTAACACCCTGATGGTTTATGTGTTGCCAGTAGTGTTCACACTAAGTCAAGGCCTTTTCAGCTTCCCGTGCTCTGTCAGGGCCACAAAGAGCTGGGAGGGGGCACAGCCAGGACAGCCGACCCCAACTGGCCCAAGGGCTATTCCAGACCATATGGCATCATGCCCAGTATTGGAACTGGGGGAAGAAGAAGGAAGGGGGGAACGCTGGGAGTGATGGTGTTTGTCTGCCCAAGGCACCATTAGGTGTGATGGAGCCCAGCTGTCCTGGGGGTGGCTGAGCACCCGCCTGCCCATGGGAAGTGGTGAATGAATCCCTTGCTTTGCTTTGCTTGCACGTGCGTGGTCTTGCTCTCCCTATTAACCTGTCTTTATCTCAGCCCTTGAGCTTTCTCACTTTTACCTTTCCGATTCTCTCCCCCATCCCACCGGGGACGAGTGAGCGAGCGGCTAGGGGGGGCTCAGTCACTGCCCAGGGTTAAACCACAACATTAAGAAGAGCCACTTTCTAGACAGACAGAAAATGCAAGTATGACTACATCAAGGGAAAAAAAAAAAAGTGGCAACCATCTTGATTCCTGAGAGCTACGAAGTTAGTATGAAAAGGAGGGAAAAGTACAGCCATGTTAGCTCAGGGCAGAGCACCGTTTTCCTAAAGCTGTGCTGGTTCCAGGACCAAGTTAGAGTGTTTTCACTCATTAAATGATTTAAAAATAATCAGCACACCTGATGACTAACTTTGTGAAATGCAGTAATAACTCAAACTTGCTTGTACAGCTATTTAAATAGCAGCTTTCTCCTGTATGACTTTTTTCTCTGTCTTGCATTACTACTGCTCATTCCAGCGATTTGGTCTTATAACACTATTCCTCACAACCGGACTCTGGGCTGCCTATTCTGTGTTGTTAAAGCACTGTTTGTTTATTCTAGCTACTTAAAAGACAAGCAAACAAAACCTTATCACCAGCAGTTTCGATATTTGGAGTATATCAAATGCTCCAAATTCAATTTGATGTAAGTCATGCTTTAGAACATGCGGTATGTGGTAAAATATCTTCAAGTTCCTACAGATTTGAAGTTTGTTACTTGCAGTATGATGCCAAGAAACTGCCACGTCCCCAAATTACTTACAAATTGGTATACAACCTTGAATACATTTTAATACTAACATGACTATCACAGAAGCCAACTATTCCAGAGCCGTTCTTCTCTACTACCCCATTCTTTGTCACCTTTTTCATAGTTATTCTTTAACTCTTTCCGTTAGCATTTCCTGTTATCTTGGAAGCACTAAACTAGGTTTTACAACACAGTGAATCCACACTGTTTCAATATGGACCATGAACAAGGAAAGCGAACAGAGGAAGATGGAAAAACAGTACCTAGCTGTCTTCGTATGAACAGATCCTTTGCAGAAGGGGCCAGACACTTCAGACAAGTGTGATTATTCACATTAATCAGTGAGGTGTGCCAAGCCGGTATTAGAAGCAAGGAATCTCCTGCTTCTAAAATCTTGACAGCTGCTAAAAATTTTATGCAAATTAATGATGGAGTTAAAATAAACCACATTAACCCACTGTCTGACCACTCATTGAGAATTACAGTGGGCTTAACTAGTCTTGTTTTAATTTGTGAAGGTAAGACGACTCTATCTGCATTTCATGTCAGCTCTTGTGTAAGAGCAGGTAACAGTCTCTCACTGAAGGTGTGCAAGAGAATCCGTTCCGAGGAGAGGGCAGACGCTAGGATGGGCAGTAAGCAAACCAGGGCAGTCCAAGCTCCAATGCCCGCGAGCATTCCAAGAAGCAGACACACACTTTTTACTCCAATATGGAAGATTTAGGCACCTATGGATTTGTGGTGTCCCCAGGTTTAGTTGGCTGATGAGCTGGGGTGTTCTTTTGTCTATGTGAATTGTGAACTTGGTCGGACTTTTTAAGGCATCTCCTATTCACAGATTGGTTTTTAAGAAATCTGTCCCCATCTGTTCTACCTCACGTATGCTTCTCTTTTTTTTTTGTGAGAAAATGAAAAAAAGTCTGTCCGTAAAGTGCTACTGTGTACATATAACACAATGTAATACTGCGTCTCGCTGCTTATTCTTTATATGGCACTCACATACAACTTGCAGTTTCTAGGGGAAAGATGCAACAAAATGATGATTGCTTGCAAGTGAAGATGAAGTAAAACAGGAAAGTTGCAGAAAAATTATTGGAGCAGACCAAGTTAAAAAAAATAAATCCCCATGAGTAGTGCTTGTGATGCAATCACAACTCTGTGTTCATAAAAAAAGAAAATTGCTGAGAAGTCAGTGGCTTAAAGGAAACCCCTTCAGGTCACCTGTTTGACCCACGTATCCCAGCCTTAACTCTCTTTAGGTACTTTCCAGGATTTATTAAAACCAGATATTTTTTTTCTTGGTAGGATATGCATGACTACGCAGGTTTGTCAGGAAGGGAGGGAGGAAGGACAGATATGCTACACAATCGGTCCAGTCTGTCTGTAACCAGAAAGTTTGACCAGTGACGCAGAAGGTGGTTTGGTACAACTGTTTCTATGTGGTGGAGTCTTAGGCTGGAATAAGAGCTCCTTTTTCGAGTATAATCCTTTCCAAAACAACATAAAAGATGTTCTTTTACCAGCCTGGCTTTTCAGATAAGTGGCATGCTCAGCAAACATCCTTTATGTGTAAACAGAAAATGGGATGAAATGCTTTCCAGTGAGGATCGCTGGTCATGCTTTGACTACATGGAGTAGTAAAAAGCTGGGTATTTCCCTTCTTGTTTTTATTTGGATTACTGTATGGAAAGAAAAAAAACCCAACCATGTGGGCCCAACCCTTTTAAGTAATTCCTCCGACATTTGTGCTCACTTATCGCCCCTGTAGATATCCCTGAGTAACTTTTCCACCCTCTCCCAAGTCATCTGGGTGAAAAAACTCTCCCAGGCTTCCCAGACGAAAGGGGACGCTTGCAGCGGCACCCCTACAGAAACCGCGCGGCATTAATTCGTGGAAGAGGTGTACAAACCCCATGACCAGCCTGCGGCAGCGCCTAGCGCGGCATCCCCCGCCCGGGCTCAGCGGGAGGGCTCCTGGGGCGGCCGGCCGGAGATGAAGGGCCCCGGGCCCCGCCGCTGCCATGACACCCGCCGCTCCCCCCGCCCCGCTGCCCGGAGGGCTCCACCGCCGCCTCCCGCCCCGCTCCCGCCCGCCATGTTCGGGCGCTGCGGCAGCCGGGCGCGCTCCCGCCCTCCGCCCTCCTCAGCCGGCGGGCAGCGCCCCCGGCCCAGGCCCCTACCCGTTCGACGGCCGCCGGCTCCGCGCCCTCCGCCAGCCCGTTCAGCTCGTGGCTCTCGCTGCCGGAGTCCATTGCGGCGCTCGGAGGCCGCCGCAGCCTCGGCCCTTTATCACCTGGGGCCCGCGGGGAGCCCCTTCGTCCGGCTGAGCCCGGCGCGGCGGGCCAGGGGCGGGAAGGGCGGCGGTTCGCTGAGGAGAAGGTTCCCAGCGAGGCGGCGATTGCCGGAGCTGGCGCTGCGGCCCCGCCGGGCCCGTCCTTCCCTCCACTTACACACGCCGCCCCGGGGGCTGATCCCTCCGGCCCGCCCCGGGGAGGTTCCCCGCCCGGCAGAGGCAGCCGCCGTCCCCGCAGGTGAAGGTTTCCCCGCAGGGCGGAGACCCGGCCGGCACCCCGGCCCCCGCCGCGGCCTCTTTTCTGCCGCAGATTCGGGTTGGAGTGAACTTTCTTCAGCTCCCGCTGAGTTCGGGGCTGAGCGGGATCCGGGGTTCTGTGGGGCTGCCTGGCGCGGTCAGCCTGGGTCTAAGACCACACAGGGTGAGTTTAAGACCAGCTTTCCCATGTTGGCCCGGACCCGCAGTTTGTGCTGTTCTGGGGGGGAGGATAGGTGACTGGCACTATATGCAAAAGCTTCATTTTAGAAAACTCTTTATCTTGGCAAAATTGAAGTTAAAGGCTGGGGTTTTAAGAGTGCTCTCATCAGTGGTTTTAAGCTTTAATTTTGTTTTACTCCCTAGACTTATTTTCCCACCTGTACCACGGCAACAGACGCACATAAAAACAATTAACGTGCAGGTTTGATGGTGATGGAGCATCAGAGGAACACTCAGCTGCACAGAAACAACACAGCTGGCAACAAAAGCAGTAAAGTAAGCCTAAAGTATGAAACAAAGCAAAATAATTTAAATTAGATTTTATTGTTACAAGCAAACCTTCAGCTACTTAAATTTAACAGCGTTCAGTGTAAATGAAAAATAAATTTAAAAAAGGATGTGTCTTATATGAGCACATGTAATCTCTTTTAAGGGTAGTAATGAACTGCTCATCTGCACTGAAAATATTCCTGAGTAGGTGTTCAACAAGCCTGTTCCTATGTGTGGTGTCCAAACATGCATTCCTCTGGTTAACTCCATCAAAATCTTCTGTGTTAGGATTCGGTTTTCTCACTCTCCAAACACAACTAAAGGATACTCTATTTACAGGATGTAAACAAACATGCAGAATATAAATCAACATACAGAATGTAAATATAAACAAATACACATTGAATTTTTTTTTTTAAAGTATGAAGGCCTTTTTCTAGGCCTTGGGTAAAGAGAGATGATGGAGAAGCATCACTGCTGATTCCTTTACACCAAGATAGGGTTTCTATGTAAGCAGCTCCTGTGGAGGGAAGCCCCAGCTGTGTTGCTTAGTGTAATAAACACAAAGCTGTTGGACCTACAGTCATGAAGAGGTTGCAAGAGGCCACTGCGGAAAAGAGGTCTGGGCACTTGGCTGTCCTCACTTTACAGCCGTTGCTCTGGGGAATTGGCCGTTTGAGACTCATGGACAGGCACCAAGACTCTGCCCTGGCTGCAGTTCACTTAAAACCATAGAATCACGGAATCGTTTGGGTTGGAAAAGCCCTTTAAGCTCATCAAGACCAACTGTTCCCTTAACCCTGCCATCCCACCACTAAACCCTGGCCCTAAGCACCTCATCTGCCTGGCTTTTAAATACCCCTAGGGATGGGGACTCGACCACTTCCCTGGGCAGCCCCTTCCAGTGCTTGACAGCCCTTTTGGGGAAGGAATTTTTCCTAATATCAAACCTAAACCTCACCTGGCACAACTTGAGGCCATTTCCTCTTGTCCTAAGAGCATGTCCTCCAGATGGACAGGTCAGGAGGTTATATATGAGGTCTCAGACTGCAGCGTATCCTGCAAAGAGAGTCTGCCCAAAAATGCAGAGTCGGGCTTAAGGACTGTGACCCATCATATGAAAGTCTCTACCATACACCATATCACTGCAGCTTTTTCCATGCAGCAGATGAGCACACCTCTCTGACGTGCAATAGCTATACTGAGTGATATGAGAGTGGAACTGTGGCGACCACCTTAAAATTTGAGGAGTTTCTGTGACTGTTCAGTCCTTTGGAGTTTCTCCAGTTTTGATGGAAATTCATATTCACCTCAGCATCAAACTGGACTGACTTCTGGTTTTTTGCTAAAGAAGACTTGATTGGTGACTGAATCCATTTTTAGAGTCCATGCAAAAACATTGGGACAAACAGAAGTGGCTAAGCACAAATCAAGCACATTAGGCTTCCACCTTTACTGCTAAAAGTCACCAAAGGTTGCATTGCACTGTACTCCGGAGCGTGTGGAATTGAACATTGACTTCTGTCTCATGAAAAACCCTTGACACAGTATGCGCTCACAAGTTGCTGCCTTCACAAACTGCATAACAAACATTTATTTAATGAGACTTTACGGGAAATCTTCACAATCTATCTTGATTCCTAGTGGCCTCTCTTCAGTACAGTGGGTTAGAAAACACTTACTTAGAGAGAGAAATGAAGTTTTGTTAGTATAGTCCATAGGGCTATGCTGACCCCTCCCCTGCAATGTTTGCAGTGGATGGCGATGCCGTACTGACTGCTCAGATGGCGGTGCGGCTTGCCAGGGTGGGCGCAACTGGTTTGTCAGAGCAAGCACAGTAAGGTGAGACTGGGCACTTTGAGGCAAGGCTGTGCTGTCAGTTCTTTGCAAGCCCAAGGCCTGAAAAAGCACAATGCTTTCCTTAGGTTTTGGGTTTGTAGTAGCTGAATTTAGTAATGCAGTCAGCGAGGCCAGCCTTTATCAGGCACATTGCCAGTTAATTTAACAGCTATTAAATATGTGTGCGCCATAATTGCCATGGTGTTCGGACCCCAGGAAAGGCTGGTCAGAATCCTCTCTGGCTGCAAGCCTCCGGCAACATTTTCCGAGATACTGCTATATTTTTAATTGCCCCTTTTTCACCTTCTGTAGCTCTTTCCAAATGCATTTTGATAAGCTTATTTGGCAGTTGTAAAGGTTTGATTTGCTCTAGTGAAAATATTCTGCCCTTGATCCTAGAACGTGAAGACGGTCACACTGAGGAGTGGTAGTGCTGAGTTATTCCTTCTCCGTGCCAACTCACATTTGTACCGCGCAGTCACATGCCAGAGAGATCTGCGAGAGTAGGACCTGCTGTTGATCTTATGGGAAATGGGTGTAATTGAGAAACTTGGAAAGCTTAGTCCGAGCTTGTGAAATGGCCTGTGGGCCAGTATTCACATGCAGTCCGAAACAGTCAGTTCTCTGTTGCATCTTTATGTTGTTGTGCTTGTCAGCCCAGTATAATTTTTTAACAATATTTTTTCCTGTCACCCAGCCTTTGGGTTAGTTCCGCTGGGTGAATCTGAAAAAAAAAAATTGTATCTTGCTGCTTATGAAAAGGGCCCTGCACTCCCTATAGAAAAATAGTTGCAGACTCACGCCGGTGCTGTGGTCAATCTGCAGCCGCGTAATGAAGCAACAAGGCAATACTGTGTGGTAGGTCATTATTGTTTTTCTGTGAATTTGAGCACAGTCATTATAAAATGAGAACTTTTCCAGTATTATCACATGAGTCTGAGTCAGAATTTTTGGCGTCATGCAGAGCAGATACTGGAGGGTGCAGAGATGCTCCTTGGGACCACCGTCAGAAGAGCCATTGAGCCCTGGATGGAAATACTCAAGGCAAAAACCACCCATTGCACTGCATCCTTGCATCTTAGTCATGAAATGGATTTGCAGTCTGTATTAGACTCTCAAGCCATTAATCATTATTAATTGTTTGGGGCTTTTTTCCCCTCAAAATCTCTGTGAAGGCTATGTGACAGGCACAGAATGGCCCTAGAACACTAACAAAACCTAACTGGAAAGGACAACGTTATGCATTTGCACTAAAATCTCAAGAGTTTTTTGGTTTGGTTTTGGGGAGGGATTTTTTGGTTGGTTTTTTTGTTTTTGTTTTTGTCTTTTTTTAAATCTAGGGATCCGTTTTCTCTGAGTGAATACTACTTACGTGGCCAAAGAGACAATCTGAAGAAACCCGAAATAAAAAGTACATGGTCCTACCTGGCATTTGAGGTCACTGTCAAAACAAGTCATTATGCAAACTGGTACTTCCAAACCAGAGCACAAGTTTAAGCAAACAAAATGGTATTTGGTGTAATGTCTCTGTGGGAAAACAGATCAGTCGTTCAAAAATGTAGAATGAAGGAAGGATCTAAGGAGGAAGGTGCTGGTGATGAAGAAATGAGACTGCCGGAGTTATTTAACGTGGATATAGAGGTTGCAATTCCCAGACTGGTACTTTGTGTCAGTGACAATGGCATCACCTTTTGTAACCTCCTATCTCCCTTGGCACATCCTACTTTTTTTTTTGCTGGCATCCAGATTTATTACATAGATGAAATTTTAGTTCCTTGTCCTGGCAACTGTTTCAACAACAACAAAAAAACCCCTTTCTACCTACTGTAAGATATGTGTAGTTTGATCACTTATTTGCCTTGGGAAGAGGTGGACATGAGTCGTATCATTGAAACTACTTGGAGTGAGAGCACATTATTTTGTGTTGTTTCTTCCTTTTTTTTGGTTTCCTGTTAGTCCTTCAAGCCTTGCATTATACCCTCAAAAAATCGTGGCGTTTTAGAAACAGTTTTAAAGGTAAATGCTTAGTTTAGGCAGTTCTTGCTCCAAATGCCTGGCAGTTTTTAATCAAAATAACATTTAAAAAATTAGCTAGCTGTTAGTACCTGGTATCTTCTTAGTTCATGACTCCCGACTGGTATGAATTCTAGGAAAGAAACTGACTTTTTTTTTAATTTTATTTTCACCTGAATTATGCATTAAGTTGTTTTCTTGTGTCATAATTTCCTGCCTGATGCTTGCTCTCTGTGTTTACGTGAACTGCAGAAAAGGCGTTGCCATGATGCTCTTTGTGAATGACAGGATGGGGTGCAGTAGAGAGATATTCTCCACCTAAGGGCAGGAGACATGTCCCATGTTCCCTTTTCACAGTAAAATTGGGTGGGCAAAAAAAAGCAAAGCATTAGTTTGGAGAAAAAGCAAAGGAGATTCAAAGGGCCTGACAAACATTGTTGGCCTCTGCTCCCAGGGGACAGGCAATAGGATGAGGGGAAACGGCCTCAAGTTGTGCCAGGGCAGTTTAGGTTGGACATCAGGAAACATTCCTTCCCTGAAAGGGCTGTCAAGAACTGGAAGGGGCTGCCCAGGGAAGGGGTTGAGTCCCCATCCCTGGGGGTAT
>BOSO01021147.1:1425-26516 GCA_018403395.1 Gorsachius goisagi | reverse complement strand
TCCCCAGTGTTGTCCCCCCCCGGCCCCGTGGGGCTGACGGGGACTGGCCCCGCAGGCGTGACGCTCTGGGAGATGATGACCTTCGGGGCCGAGCCCTACGCCGGGATCCGGCTGGCCGAGGTGCCCGACCTGCTGGAGAAGGGCGAGCGGCTCTCGCAGCCCCAGATCTGCACCATCGACGTCTACATGGTGATGGTGAAGTGTGAGTGCGGGGCCACTGCGCCCGGGGAGGGTCCTGCCTGTCCCCATCCCTGTCCCCGACCCCGGAGAGGGTCCTGCTCCTGTCCCCATCCCTGTCCCCATCCTCAGGGAGGGTCCTGGTCCTGTCCCCATCCCCGTCCCCATCCCCGGGGAGGGTCCTGCTCCTGTCCCCATCCCTGTCCCCATCCTCAGGGAGGGTCCTGCTCCTGTCCCCATTCCCAGGGCAGGGTCCTGGCCGTGTCCTGTCCCCAGGGCAGGGTCCCATTCCCATCCCCATCATGATGGAGGGTCCTGCTCCTGTCCCCGTTCCTGTCCCCATTGCTGGGGCAGGGTCCTGGCTGTGTCCCCATTGCTGGGGCAGGGTCCTGTCCCTGTCCCCAGGGCAGGGTTCCATTCCCATCCCCATCATGAGGGAAGGTCCTGCTCTTGTCCCTGGCCGTGTCCCCATCCCCGGGGCAGGGTCCTGGCCGTGTCCCCATCCCGGGGCAGGGTCCCGGCTCTCAGCCCCTGCCGTGCCCCCAGGCTGGATGATCGATGAGAACATCCGTCCCACCTTCAAGGAGCTGGCGAACGAGTTCACCCGCATGGCTCGCGACCCCCCGCGCTACCTGGTCATCAAAGTGAGCATGACCCCCTCCCGCCACCCCCCCCCCGGCCCCGCAGCCCCTGACGCGGCTGTGCCCCCCCCCGGCAGGAGAACGGGACCGCGCCGCCCGCTGAGCCCCCCACCCTCAGCGACAAGGAGCTGGATGACGTGGAGACGCTGGAGCTGGAGGAGGAGGAGGAGGAGCTGGACGCCTCCTTCGGCCTCGCCACCGGGCTCTACCCCCCACGGCCACGGGGCAGCTGCACGCGGGTGAGACCCCTCTTTGTGTGTGTCCCCCCCCCACGGTCTGGGGGCTCTGGGGCTGGGTCCTGGCCATGGCACAGGGCGGGGGGGGGGTCCTGGGATGTGGCACGAGGTCCCCCAGCCCCAAACTCCTCCATGCGGGTGGGACACAGGGCCAACCCACGGGACCCCCGTCCCCACTGCCCTGTCGTCCCCTCTGAGCCTCCCCCAGTCCCACAGCTGGGTGTGGGGGGGGTCCCAGCTCCTGTCCCCCCCCCATCTGCCCCCCTGCTGGGTGTCAGCCCTCTGTGTCCCCCCCGCAGAGCCCCAGCCTGCTCAGCCCCCCGGCCGGTTACATCCCCATGAACCAGCCCGGCCTCGGCAGCGGCCGCCAGGTACCCGGGGGGGTCATGGGGCAAGGGGGTGGCATGGGGGGGCCATGGGGTGGCCATGGGGTGGCCATGGGTGCCAGGAGCAGGGGGGCAGAGGGGTGGCTGTGGGATGCTGGGGCGGTGGGAGGCAAAGCAGTAGCCATAGGGTGGGGGGGGCTGGGGTCCACAGGGGTGGCCCCCCCCCCTCAGCCCCGTGTCCCCCAGGGCGGGGGGTGCCGGCCGCCGCGACGCAGCCGCCAGGAGTCCCTGGGGCGGACGGTGTCGGAGTCGTCGGAGGGCCGGGGCACGGCCTCGGAGCTGGACCTGGCCGAGGGGGGGTCGCTGTCGGGGAGCCTCTGCCGCAGCCTGCGCTCGCGGGGGGACAGCGCTTACCTGTCCCAGCGGGAGAGCTTCCCCCCGCCCCCCCCCAGCACCGAGGGCAGCGAGGAGGACGCCAACGGCTACGTCACCCCCAACTGCGCTGGACGGGGTGAGGGGGTGCAACCTTGGGGGGGGGGGTGTGTCCTGTCCAGGCAAGGGGATGGGGATCTCATCTGTGCAGGGTGGGGGGGCCCTCCCTGTAGGACTGGGTCTGGGGTCTCCCCCTGCCATGGGGTTGCAGGGAGCCCGTCCTTGAGGGGTGGGGGGGTCCCATCCCCACAAGGTTTGGGGCTGGAGGGGTGCTGTGTCCATGGGGCGGAGGGGGCCCGTCCCCAGTGTTAGGGGTGGGGGACCCATTTGTGCAGGGTTGGGGTTCAGGCTGGAGGAGGGGGATCATCTTCTGGGGGGGTGAGGTTTGGGGGGGGGGGGTTGGAGGACAAGAACCCATCCATGGCCTGGATGAGACACCCCAAAACTCAGCCAGGTCCTGTGGGCAGAGGGGGAGGAGCCTGGGGGGGGGGGGCCTGGCTGATGTCTCACCCCCCCGCCTTGCAGAACCGGACCCCGCCGGGGGATCGGTGCCGGAGGTGGAGGAGGAATACGAGTACATGAACCGCCAGCCTGGGGGTCCCCCCGGAGCCCCCCCGCCCCGGCCGGCCTCGCTGGAGGAGCTGGGCTATGAGTACATGGAGGTGGGCTTGGAGCCGGGGGCCCCCCCGGGTGCCCCCCCAGGCCGGGGGCAGGAGGAGGAGGACTACGAGTACATGAACAAGCAGCCACGGCTGAGCCGCTCGCTGGGCAGCGTGGCTGGGGGGCCGGGACCCCGCCAGGAGAGCGGCCCCCCCCGGCACGACGGCTACACCGACATGCGCCCCGGGGAGGCCGCCCCGGCCACTGAGGAGGAGCAGGGCTACGAGGAGATGGAGGCGGTACTGACCCCCCGCTGCCCGGGCTGCCGCAGCCCCCCCGTGCCCCCCACCCCCTGCATGAAGCCCCTGCGGAGCCTGGAGGCTTCGGACTGCGCCTTCGACAACCCCGACTACTGGCACAGCCGCCTCTTCGCCAAGGTGGACGCCCAGCGGACGTAGGGGACCCCCCCCGGGCCCCGCTGGCACCCCGCTGCCTTCCTGGCCCCCCCCGGGGGCTGTTTACACTGGATATGAAGGATCCCCCCCCCCCGGGGGCATGAGCCAAAGCTGAAGGGTGGGCAGGGGGCCAAGGGGTCACAGCCCAGCTGGGGGTGGGGGCTGCAGGCCCTCGGGGTGCACCCGCTCCCTGACGCCCTTTCCAAAGCCTTTCCTGGGGTACGGGGCTGGGGGGGCTGATCCTGAGCGCCCCGAGCTGGGGAGGGGGCAGCCCCGGCTGCCTGCAGGGGCGGGTGGGGGGTCGGTGGGGCTGTGGACCCCTGGGACCCCCTCCCACCTTGCCTGGCTGGTGCCCCCCCAGCTGAAGGTGCTCCCCCCAGGTGCAGGGGTGCTGGGTCGGTCCCTGCCGGGGGTCCCTGCTGGGGGCCGGGGGTCCCATGGGGGGGCTGCCTTAGGATGGGGGGCAGACGAGGTCGGACGGGATTTTTGGGCGAGCCGGACCCCAGACTCATATTCGGGTTTCCCCCTTCCCTGCTGGAACCGGAGTGAAGGTTTGGGGGTTCCCCCCCCCCCGGGGCACTTTGAGGGGTGTCCCCCGGTCGCTGGGGGGGGGTGCGGTGCCCGTAAGGGCTGAGGGGGACCCTTAGGGGTCTGCACAGCTGCCCCCCGCCCGGCCCCGCAGGATCCCCCCCCCCCCGGGGTGTTCTCCGTGGGTCCCACGGCGGACGGGGGGGTGGTCCCAGCCCGGACCCCCAGCTCGGGGCACGGCCCCGCTGCCCCGGCCCCGGCAGGGCGAGAGGGTCGGGCTTGTAAATGCTGAATAAACCGGGAATTTGACCAGAAGCGATGGTGCTGCTGCTTTCGGGGGGGGCATGGCTGGGACCGGGGGCTGCGGCGGGGCCGGGGGCTACGGCGGGGCTGGGGGAAGTGGGCGGGGCCGTGGCCGTGGGCGGGGGCACCGGCAGCACCAGGGTGGTGACCGTGACCGTCCGCTCCCCCGCCGCCGGTACCGGTGCACCCCACCCGGAGACTACATTTCCCAGCAGCCCCCGCGCGGCACTTCCGGTCTCGTAGCTCTCGCGAGAGCCGCGGGGCCCGCCGGGAGCTGGGGTCCGGGCCGGGCTGGGCCTGGCGGGCGGCGCCGCGGGGGCTGCCGGGAGCCGTAGTCCGTGGGGGCGGGGCCTCGCCGTCCCAGCGTGCCCCGCGCGCAGCCCGCGCTCTGCCCTGCTCGCGCTCTCTCGCTCGCGCTCCCCGGGGTCTCCTCAGCGGCGGCGGCGGCGGCGGCACCGGCGGGGGGGGGGCGGCGGCGGCGGCGGCCGGGCGAAAGGCGGCTCCGACCATGTCGGGCGAGGAGGAGGCGGCCGAGCTCACCATCGCCGAGGACCTTGTGGTGACCAAGTACAAGATGGGGGGGGACATCGCCAACCGTGAGTGCGGGCCGCGGCCGGGCGGCGGTGGGGGGCGGCGGGGCGGGGGAGGCTGCGCGGCGGCCGGGGGTCCCCGGTGAGGCGGGGCGAGGCGGGCCGGCGGGGGGGAGCGGCGGGCGGCGGTGGGCCTGGGGCGGGCGGCGAGGCCTGGGCTCCCCCCCCCCGCAAGTGGCCGTGCGCGCACGCCGGTGGGGCGGGAGGTGGGGGGCGACCGCGCGTTCCCCCCCGGGCGGCGGGGGCTCCCCGCCTTCCCCAGGCCCCGGCCCCGAACGGCGGCGGCTGCCGGCACGTGGCCTCCGCGCCCCACGTGCACCGGCGGCGCGGGGGGGCAGGGCCGGCCCCGCACACCCCCCCCCGCCTTCTCCCGGCCCGGCCCGGCCGCCCTCCCGCGGGGGGAGCCGGGAGCGGGGCCCGGTCCGGCGCAGCCGCTGCCCCGGGGCTGCCCCGCTCCGCTCTTTTGTTCGGGGCTTTAACCCCGCTCCCCGCCGGGCAGGGCGGCCGCAGCAGCCCCGGGGGCCGGGCCCCGCGGTGGGCGGCGGGGACGGGAGCGCCGGGCTCGGCCCTGGCAGCGCCTTTGCTCGGCGGGGAGCCCCGGGGGAGGCTGGCCCGGGCGGGGGCTGCTGCCCAGCACGGCTGGGGACACGCGCTGTTCACCCCAAAAACTGTAACACCCCCCTTCCCCCACCCCCCTCACCATTTCCTTTTTGCTGTTGCTTTTTCGAACTCTTTTTTTTTTTTTTTTTTGCCACATCATGAGTGGTGGTGAGCGGCCCCCCGGGAAGGGTGACAGCTGCTCCAAGAGCCGCCTGGACCGGTTCTATGAGGTCCTCCCGGCGTTAGGAACACCTCGGCAGCAGCCTGTCCCTCTCTAATTGTTGCTGACTTCGACGCTTCTTTTTAAGTCATCATCGCTCCTGACGGTAACTTAGGGCGCAGCTTGGGAGAGAGACGTGGGGCTGAGAGCTGTGGCGAAGAGGCTTCCCCCTTTGGGAAGGGAGGTCGCCGCTTTGGCTCCTCCGTCTGCTGGGCAAACTGGCTTTAACAGCGTGCCCCGAGTGTGGCTCTGTGGAGGGGCCACCTCCCTTCCCATGGGGGAAAGGCAGCTCCGCCGCAGCGTTTCGTCTCCCTCCCGGGCAGCAAGAGCATGTTTGGGAAGAGCAGACACAAAACTGTGGCAAAAAGTTCAAAATGCTTTGGACTCATGTCAGAGCGAGGTGCCTTTAATGATATAAAGTGCTTTTAATTCCCCAAATGAAGTGCTGCGGAAGGCCAGAGCGTGATCAGTAGGTGTTCCTTGGTCAGTGCTACCACGCTGGCTGCCTCTTGGTTTCGTTCGAATGCTTTGACGAGCACGCCTCCCCGTTTATCTTTGCACTGCGTTTGTTTTAGCATTCCCCACTCTCGCCTCTCTCTGGCCTGCCACCCACCCAATGGCTCTTTATCAGTTTTATCCGTACTTAAAAATATTCCTGATTTGTTGTTGTTTGTGGCGCATGGGAAGGTGACCGAAGGGATCTGAAATTTAATTTGTCACGCAGGTGAAAGACTTGGGGTCAAAGAAATCGTGAAAACTCGCTTGCTCGTAAACACCCCCTTCAGCACTTCTGAAATATTTATTGCTGTCGTACCTAGAACACACACCATTGGTTCCAGAAACTCCCACCCCACGGAGGCGCTTCGCAAAACGGCCTCTTGTAAAAACAATGCGCTCGCAGAGCGAGGAGAAACTGTGAGGGTACCTTTTATCCCAGGATCTGAGAACATTTCAGCCTTTATGACTCCCTGTAAAGCGTCCCAGCTGGAGAGAGGGGGAAATAGTGGCTCAGGGGTCCAGCGGTGACAGCCGGAGTGCCTCAGCCCCCCGACTGGTGGGGAGGCTCTCGAGATGCGGCTCCTCCAGCAGCCCCTGGGCCCCTGCTCCTGCGACACCATCAAGATGCGTTTGTGGACATCACTCTGCAGTGTTTTGGCCAAAGCTGCCGCTTTTACACTCCTTTCCCCACTGATCCTGTAAAGCATGGGATGTGCCGTCACCTGTGGCAGAACCAGAACGCGGCTGGGGCTCACGGGCACTAAGATGCACCCAAAAGTGGGTGCAAGGCAGCACGGAGCAAGGTGTCTGGGGTTCCTTGTGTCAGGCAGCGCGCTGGCCGCTGCCGGCAGTGCCGGGCTGGAGCGGGAGCATGTGGGTTGCCTTTAAAACATGTTTCTGCAGAGCAAGGGGCTAACGTAACAGGCACTGCTGCGCTGGTCCTGCGCCGCTGCCACCTCTTGTGCTTAGCAAATTTTTTCGACTGCTCCATACCTCTGGGTCCTGCGCGTCCACGGTGCTGGCCCCCACTCCTTTGAAGTGCTGCGCATCCCATCTCCCAAGCAATTTTCAAACCTGTTCCTGTAGCTCTGACTTCTCCAGAAAGAATGTGGGAGAGCGGTGTTTCTGCTTGGCTGCTTCGTTTGACAGACCTTGGGCTGCGCAGGCAGGCGTCCGGAGCTGTGGCGCTTCACCTGCGCAAACCCCAGCGTCCTGTGAAAACGGTCTCGAAAATAAAACAGACATTAAAGTGGGATTTCTGCCTGCCCACAGGCCTTTTAGTGAAGAGCTTGAGCCCAGAGTCTGGTTCCCTCTTAGACGACAAACAGATCTTTCCGCCCCAGTGCCGTGTGATGGGGGTTGGTGTTAGGTTTAAGGCTGTTTGTCGTTCACGTGCTTCAACAGCTCCGTGTCTGTGTTTGAATTAAGGGGTCCTGCGTGCGGTGGTCGAAGCGGCGAATTCCGGAGCATCAGTTCTCTGCCTGTGCGAGAAGGGAGATGCCATGATCATGGAAGAGACTGGCAAGATTTTCAAGAAGGAAAAAGAAATGAAAAAAGGTGAGGCCTGCTCCAAAGTTTTTTATTTTTTCCAGCATGGCCGTGGTTTTTGCTCCCGTTGGGTGGCTGGTGCGAATGGGCAAGAGCACAGAACGCGCTGCCCTGTGCTGATCCATGTAGGAACAGTTTGCTGTTCCCAGAAAGCCCAAATTTTAACCCAAATCCTCCTGCCTACTCTGCTGGTAAGCATCACTGCTGAGCCTCAGCTTCCAGTTCCGATGCACCCAATCATCGCGCTGTTGTCCAGAGTAACTCTTGCTTCGACGCCCGCCCTCCCTTCAGGAAGACCGGCGGTGCGGTCATTGCGTGACGCTCGGCGTGTCGCCGAGAGCTCCCCCATTTCTGTTCCGGAGACCTGAGGTCCTTTTTGCAGGTGTCCCGCCACCTTGGATGCATTTCTTTGACAGTTGCCTGGGCCAAAGGAGGGCCGGTGCTGGAGCAGACCACGCGCTGCGTTCCTCCTGGCTCTTTCGCTGGAGACTTGCGTAACGGGGCGTTCTATGGCCCTTCAAACACTTCAGTCCTGCGTGACGATCCGCGCTGACGGGGCTGCTGCCTGTGCCCGCTGTGAGGCTGCACGATTTCATGGAGTGTTGTTTTTTTTTTTTTTTTGTCCCCTCCATAGGTATTGCCTTCCCAACGAGTATATCCGTAAATAACTGTGTCTGTCACTTCTCCCCTCTGAAGAGCGACCAAGACTACATCCTCAAAGACGGAGACTTGGTCAAAATGTAAGCGTCTTGCTTGTACTTTGTGTGAGTTTACCGTTGACATCTGGGCTTTGCTTTCTAAATCCTGCCTGCTGTGGTAAATACTTCCTCGGCGTGGCTGATTAAAGAACCCAATGGGTGAAGCGCTTGAAACACACCCGAGTCCTCTGCTACTTCTAGAAGTCACACAAGTTTCCTGAGCTGTGGTGCTCCACCTGTAATTAACTCTCTTTGTGTTGCAGTGACTTGGGAGTCCACGTCGATGGCTTCATAGCGAATGTAGCACACAGTTTTGTCATAGATGCCTCAAAGGTAAGTTTGTGATGGCGCGGTGTCTCCTGCTGCTGCTGCTGTACGTGCAGGCGAAAGGAGGGATTAAAAAGCTGATGTTTGGGTGGCAACAGTGGGGAGCCTGGGAGAGGTGTCTGCCTTGTTTTGCAAAAGCGCCGCAGGTCTGATGTCGCAGCAGTGAAAACAGTCCCTTTCCTAAAATTTATTCAGTCCTCTGGAAAATGAGGGCTGACGCGCTGTTTCAACACGTACAATTTTGCAAGGTTACAAACACTTTGAGACAAACCACGCGCCGAGTGGCGTTGCAGTGGGTTATTTGCATGTAGAGTGTCTGGGGCTGTGGGGCGAACTGGGCAGACTGGTTTTGCGGCCCCCTCTACTGGCCGAGGCACAGGGAGCCGAGCGCTGCACTGCTGGGAGTCGCTGCCTTCACCTTTGCAAACTGGGCTCAGGGGTGACCTGTTCCTCGAACCCCCAAACTGGTCCCTGCTGCCTGCTCCTGCCTAAGCATGCCAGCACGGGCTTTTCTCGCTTGGGGCTGAGCCCCGGCACGCGTGGGTGAGGACGCTGCCGTGGCACGCGTGGTCTGGTCAGGCACTGTGGAAGTGGCGCTCGCGCGGTGGGAAGTACTGTTGCGTGCGTAAAGTTGTCATGTAAGCTCGGTTTTTAGCTGTTATCTTGGGAGGAGGATGGCAGTGCGGGTCCTGGGAATGGTTTTTCTCGGTGGCTGTGTCTGAATGACTTGACGGGAAGAAGACCGAGGAAAATAAAATCTTGTGAAGCGTATTGAGATCTTTCCAGTCCACATTTCTGGCTTACAGAGTCTTGTTCTGTTTTCAGTCTCTGACAGCGATGTGCTTTACTAGGGCATCTCTGCTGAAACTCGTGAGCGAGCTGATTTGGTTGTGGCTGACGCTCACCTGCTCGTCTAACGGAGACGAGAGTAATGATGGAGCTGTGAAGCCAGAAGCCCGTCCGGCTCCGAGCTGGGCTTCCCCCTGGAAGGGTGTCCAGTGAGGGGGAGAATCTCCATCTCTAGACACTCAGAACAGCGTTCTTGCTAGTAAGAGGGAAGGGAACATACCATAAACAGCCTTTATTTTTCTGTTCTTCCAGGAAAACCCTGTGTCGGGCCGTAAAGCCGATGTCATCAAGGCGGCTCATCTCTGTGCTGAAGCTGCTCTGCGCTTGGTAAAGCCTGGAAACCAGGTGAGTGACTGGTATGGGGGAAAGGACGCCTGGGCGAGGAGCTCCCGCTGCCTGTGCCGCCCTTCCCGCCTGGAAATAAAAGCGTGTGACCTTGCCTGGGAGGAACTGCCCAGCGATGCGGGGAATCTGGAAGCAGCTGCCTGCAGACAGCTGAGCCGCGGCTGCGGTGAGCACCGGCCCGCTGGGGCGGGTGGCAGAGGCTCTTCTGTCGGCAGCTCTGGCTTCCCTGCGGAGCCTGAGCTCTTCCTCGTGCCATGGTGGCTTCGCAGAGGAGCCTTGGTGCTCCCGCTCGCTGGTCCCTTTCTCGCTGAAGACAGCTGGGCACGCACAGCAACTCCCCCGAACAGTGCGCCCTTAAATCTCCCACTCGCACCTCTCCCTCGCCTGGTGCTCAGGCGCCTCCTTTGCCGCTGTGCGACGATTCCAGATGTACTCGTATCGCTCTTGGTTCCTAGCGTGATCCCCAGAAGAGGGGTGGCTTGTGAGAAGGCAGCGGGTGCAGTGCGGGAGGCTGGACTGACCTCGCGTTACGTGTCGGTTTTGCTGAGGCAGGATGAAAAACAGAACCCTGACCCCGTTTCTCCCTTTTTTGGAGGTGTTAGAGCAGCAGTTGGTTTGAAAGCCTGCTGGTTTTATCACAGAACGCTGCTGAGTTAAAAAACCTGTCATGCTCGTGGCTTGAATTTTACATCCTTAACGTGTTTTCTTATGTTCTTCATCCAGAACGCACAAGTGACAGACGCGTGGAACAAAATAGCCCACTCGTTTCACTGCACGCCGATCGAAGGTAAGGCCGGGGGAGCAGCTGCTCGGAGGCAGCGATGTTTTAGCTGCGCGCTAAATCCTGAGCTGCCCTGTTCAGATTCTGGGGAACGCTTAACGACTATGAGTCCTGGACGTGCCATGTTTAAGCGCATCAGCCTCTGCTAAAAAAAAAAACCTCTTCAAAACTCTCTCTAGGTTCTTCTTCCTTCCTCTATTTCTTTGATTTCTAAAGATGGGTTAATCTAGGGGCAGTGGCTTCCGCAGCTGGTGGGTAGCGTCCCGGCTCGTGGACTCCCTGCTGACCTTGGCCAAATCGCGCGGCCCTTTTGCTTTCATACTTGACCGCTCGTAGTCAAACCCTCTTTAGTGAATATGTAACGGACCTTGTTCGTAACGCGGGGGCCACTGGGAAAGAAGCCCTCGCGGGGGACGTAGTTTCCTTCCTTACAACTCCGAACCGACTTGCACTCCCTTGGCAGCACTGATAACGGACGAGTGGGAAGGCGCTGGGATGGATTCTGGTAGAAACGAGACCCCTGGCTTCTCGCCTGAAAGGTGGCGAGAGCGCTCAGCCTGATGTTTGGCGCGCGCGGGTGCTTTTCTCCCAGTGGGCGACGTCACTGTCAAACGGTTCTTCCAGCCACCATTGCGTTGGTCCGTTGTTAGTTAAATTGCCTGAGACGCCGTGAAGCTGGCTCGTTCTCTTCGCTCGCCTCAGCCCAGGCTCAGAACGTCGGTTCCTTGTGTGGGACGGCTTTGTGGGGCTCCCCAATGCTTTGCTCCTTTCTCTGTGGAAAAACGTGGCATCAGCTGCCATGAGGAGGCGGCCGCTCGCGCTGTCGAGGGAGTTCAAGCAGCCACTGTTTTGGAAACAGTCGAGTGCCGTAATTATCTAGGCACTGGCAGCAGCATAAGGCCCCAGTTGATGAAAACAAACGGAGCTGTTGGCGGCTGGGGTTGTGCTTTCCCTCCCCGCCAGCGGCAGCCGTCCTTCCTGAATGGGGATGCGCGACTGTCCCCGCTGGGCTGGTGGCTTGGGGGGCGCAACAGGAATGGCCATGAGTCCCAACACTTCCTTTTGAAGGTGAACTGTAGGGCAGGAGGGAAAAGTGAAGCAACCACCCCCAAATACCCTTTGAGCCGAGGTACTGGGGCAAAGACCGAAAGCTTCCATTAATTTGATATTTGGCATCTCTAAAAACACCCGAGGGTGCGTCGGACATGCCTGCGGGTTCGCCTCCAGCCCACTGGAGTGCACGTGCCTGATCGAGAAGTGGCAGAAGGCGAAAGAGCTCGGCATCTGCCTGCGCCTCTCACGGGAGCTCGCGGCTCCTCCTCGCTGGCGATGAAGCGTTGCTGAAGTCAGAGCGGGCTTTGGGGAGCTCCGACTCTGTGCTAATGCACGGTCCACGACCGAGGGGAGCTGAGGAAGCGCAAACGCCGCCGATGGTTTGCTTGGCTGCTCCGCCCTAGCTGCAGGCTGCAGTCGGTGCCCCGGAGCGTTAATAACGCAAGGCAGTGTGTCGCTGGTTCGCAGCTCAGAGGCGTTAATGGATTCTCTTCTCGCGGCAGGGATGCTGTCGCACCAGCTGAAACAGCACGTGATCGATGGAGAGAAAACAATCATCCAGAACCCGACAGACCAGCAAAAGTGAGCATCACCTCCAGGGTTGCTGCTTCCAGCAGCGTTTGGGGAGGGGGGTGACTAAGTCCCCAGCGGTGACCCTGTTTCTCGCTGCGGTATCAAGTGGGGGACATAGCAGGTATGTTTAATTTAACCGAGGTACAGACTGCTCCCCGTATGGCCCCTTTCTTGAAGGCTGGCCCCGTATGGCGTGTTTGTAGCTCGTTAGCCCCACATCTTCTTGTCGTCCTGCGTGAAGAGCGGCTCCGTGTTTGGGGGGGTGGTTCTGAGAAAGAGAGGCTGGAAGTCACTGGCGTGGGGCTCCTCGCTGGCACCTGCGAGCGTTCTTGGTTCCTGTCCAGTTTCTCGAAGGAGCCCGCTGGAGGCTGCCAGCAGAATAACCAACTGTTGCTGGTCGCGGCGGTGGATGCTAACTCACCAGGAGCCGTGCCAAGACCTATCGTTGGTCTCGCAGAAGCAGCCAGGAGCCCACTGTCGATAGCATCTCGGGGTGGTTTTGAACTCCTGAGCTGTATATGCCATTCCAGCAGCTCCTCTCCCTCGGGGATCCCTCGGGGTTGGGCCTCGCGCTGAATATTTAGAGCTCGGTGGCTTGAAATCCGGCACTCGGACTGGAAGTTCTCAGGCGTGGTGACAGAGCAGGCGTGGTGGGGCTCGTGGCCTGCCTAGGACGTGCCCACGAGTTCAGGGAGCTGGTGTGGGATGTCCGAGACCTCCCACCCCTTTGTGGGGACATTGCTGCTTGTCATGGGCAGGAGCAGCACCGGCTTGGCGTCGTCATGCTCTGCTGCCGGCCTGTCACTGCTCAGCTCCACTGCCTGGTCCATTCTTCATGGCAGCTCCTGCGTTTCTGTGCCAGCTTTTGCTCTTCTGGTCGGGACCTGGCCGCTCTCTGGCACTACTCGTGCTTAGGCACAGGGTTTAGTGGTGGGACAGCAGGGTTAGGGGAACGGTTGGGCTTGGTGACCTTAAAGGGCTTCTCCAACCTCAACCATTCTGTGCTTGCAGACCTTCTCTGGCCAAGCCCAGCATGGGCTTGTTTGAGGAATTGTGGCTGTGTAGGAGGCTTTGTCTTCCCTATTTACCATTCTTTGACTCACCAAACTTCTTTTCTTCCAGGAAGGACCACGAAAAAGCAGAATTTGAGGTCCATGAAGTTTACGCTGTTGATGTTCTCGTCAGCAGTGGAGAGGGAAAGGTGAGCCCGGTGCTTCTTGGCCTGCCACTCCTCTGCGCGCGTGGTCAGAAGCAGCGAGGGGTGCGAACAGCCGCGTCCTTGTGGGTGCCAGGGTATCGCTGTGTCTTTGGGTGGAGCTTTTTCCCTCCAAAAAGTTGAGGTGCACCTTTACCGTGCCAAAATACGGGCGGTGCTTGTCCGACGTGAAGGCCCCAGTGCGCGCGGGCCGGGGGCTGCGCTGCTTTCCTGGTCTCAGCTCTGTTTTGCGTTTTCAGGCAAAGGACGCTGGGCAGAGAACCACAATTTACAAAAGGGACCCCTCCAAACAGTACGGCTTGAAGATGAAAACCTCCCGTGCCTTTTTCAGTGAGGTGGAGAGGCGCTTCGATACTATGCCATTTACTCTCAGGTATTTGCTCTTATTCCTGGCCTCCCTGTGCGTTCAGAGCCGGATGCTTTGCGTGAGCTTATGGACCGTGCTGGCGGCAAAGCCGACGTGCTTTGGCCGCCCCTGCTGCTTTACGCCGGGGTTTGCTGTATCTGAGCCTAGGAGTGGGTGGAGGAAGGATGTCACAGGCTTAAGCAGGAATCCCAGGCAGAGCCTGAGGATTTGAGAATCTCCTGGGCCTTGGGTGGCAGGTGGGGAGACGGGAATTGCGTCTAAAATAAAACAGAGGGGTGAAAGCAGCGTCAGGGCACAGTGTGCAGAGGCGAGGCCGTTCCGATTGGCTTTTCTGAAGGGATTTACTCAAACTAAGGAGGCAACGAGCACTTGCTGGGCTCCTCTCATCCCGAATCCCACTTGCCTTTTCTGCTCTCTGGAGGTTACGGTTCACACGGCAGTTGCCCGCTCTGGCAGTCGGCTTTGCCGCTGCACCACGACACTGCTGGGGCGAGGGGGGCGCAAGTGAATCTGAAGTCTCCAGCCTGACCCTGGGGGCAACGCTGAAACCTGTGGGTAGGGTGGGGGGGGATCTGGCTTCTGGGAAGGGCCCTGAGCTCAGGTGTGGCTCTGTCTCCTCCGCAGGGCATTTGAGGATGAGAAGAAGGCCAGGATGGGGGTGGTGGAATGCGCCAAACACGAGCTGCTCCAGCCTTTCAACGTCCTCTATGAAAAGGAAGGTGAGCGCTGGCGGTGGGAGGGCTGGGAGCCGTGTGCGGAGGGGCTCTCGGCAGACAACTGGCGGTCTCTTCCGGAGCCGGGTGAGCCTGGTGCTGCCTGTCGCTGTGGAAATACCAGCGATGCACTTCAAGGGCCCTGGGCTTTACCCTCCAGTAAACCCGTTGGCTTCTGGATCTTGTTCTGGAGTCGTTCCAGGGATGAGATGAGATTTTCTGTGGAGTAATTTCCTGGGCAGGAGGAAGGATTGATGGCTGAGGCGCTCGGGTTTGCTTGCAGAGCGGGCTTAGGGGGGGGCAGTGCTGAAGGAATTGTTTTGCTCTGGCCCCGGGCAGGTTTAAGATGTTCCCGCGAGACGGTTTTTAGCAGCGACAGCGTGGAAATGGCACAGGGACGGCAACATCTGGTTGGAAACATCTGGGATCCCTTGTGGATGGGCTCTGGCGTAGTGACGCCCGTTTCTGTCTTGCAGGGGAGTTTGTTGCACAGTTCAAATTCACAGTGCTTTTAATGCCCAACGGTCCCATGAGGATAACGAGCGGCCCCTTTGAACCGGAACTCTACAAGTCGGAGTTTGAGGTGCAAGATGGAGAACTGAAGGTTGGTTTAAACACAGCATGGTGGGGAGGGGGCTGAGGCCCGAGCTCAAAGAGGAAACGATTTGCTTACGAGCAGGTCGGGCCCCTCTTCCCCGCCTCAAGCACCAGCTCTCGGGGTGTGATAAGGACGCCCGGTCCTGCCCCGGGAGCGGCTGCGGGGTCTCCAGAGCTGGCTCCAAGGCAGGGAGCAAGGCTGCGGCACTCCCGCTCTGTCACCGTGCCCCTTGGGACCTGCCGCCCTGCCTTCCGTGGCGCGCCGCCTGCTTGAAAGGTGTTTCCCTTTATCGCCGTCAAAAAAAGGAGTCGTCGTTCTAGCTGCTTCTGTTTCCTTCCTGTCTCCAGGCCCTTCTACAAAGTTCTGCAAGCCGGAAGACCCAGAAAAAGAAGAAAAAGAAGGTAATTGGGCCGTGTTCCGGGGGAGGGTTAGTGCCACCTTATCGGCAGCGCCCAGGTCCTGTGTGGTCGCGTTTTGGGCTCGCCTCCCAGCCCGCCACAGAGAACACCCTGTGGGCAGGGGCCTCCTCCCCGTCCCTTGGGTGGGCTGCATCGCAGCCGCTGCCAGTGCGGTGGCCGTGCGCCGTCCCCGAGCCAGCCCCCGTTCTCACCCCCGCCGTGGCTTTGTTTCCGCAGGCCTCCAAGAACGCAGAGAACGCCACCACGGGAGAGACGGCGGAAGAGAACGAGGCTGGCGACTGAGCAGCTCCCGCTCCCTCCATGTAGCGCCCAACTCACACACAGTCGCCCCTTTCCCCCTCCCCACCCCCCAAAAAAAAAAAACCAAACCCCAACCAGAAGCAAAATAATCTGGCGCTGTTTGTCTCGTACGACCAAAGGACAAACAGCCCGGACTTCCCACTGACTACAAGCAGCTTCTATTGACTTTGCCGAGGAGGGAGGATTCTCTCAGCCACGTCAGACCTCTTAAAAAAGGAAGCAGACAAATAAAACCAGGCGTAAAAGCCCGTCGATATCCACTCTTTCTAACCTTTTATAGGGTGAACGGCCAAGCCCATCCCAGTGAGGCAAGGGAGCGTAGCGAGAGCTGCCTGCTTTCTTCCTCTTTTCCCCCCCCCTTTTTTTTTTTTTTAATTTCTCCCTTTACAGATTTTCTTGGAGGAAAAAAAAAAAAAACCCAACCCCGAAGCCCAAGCAAGAGCCGGTGCTACCCGTGAACAAGCGCCCCGTGCCTGGTGACCTGGTACGCATGGACAGTGCGAGGTGATCCGCCTGCCTGCGCCGCCTCGGCTCCCCCCGGCCCGTAGGCAGCCCTCTCCGTTCCCGCGGAGCAGAGGATTGCTCACTCACAGCCTCTGGATTATACATTTATAATTGGGAAAAATATAAAATTTTATGTCCCTGGTGAAACCGTAGACTGTTCCGTCTACTCTCTTCTGTCTCTGCCGTGATTTACCTATAAACGCTCTATTTTTTAATAACGCCGCTGTGGCGAGCTCGTTTTTAAATCGACAGCTGGGAAGCCGGTGACGTTCCCGGCCCGGCAGCTCTGCAGAGGGGGCGGGAGGCGGGCAAGCTGCCCCCCACCCGGTGGTGGGTTTTAATTCCATGCCGTCCCAGGGAGCTTTGTCCTTTTCCGGGGCCCCTGAGGACATTCCCCTCTTCCATGTGCATCGGCGGCTCCTGGAAGGCTCCTGGCCACACTTTTCCACTGGCCACAGGCGAGGGAAATGCTACAGGCATTGGGCTCCGGCAAGGGTCCAGCTGGGGCTGTTGCTCTTTTATAACCAATCTTTTTTAAAAAAAAAAAAAAGGGAAAAAAAGAACAGAAAAAAGCCGATGCATTCCGTGTAGCTGAGCGTGAGTTTTTTCCTTTGCCAATACCTGGTTATTCCCCTGCTGTAGCTGAATTTGGGAAAAACTCTCGCCTTTAAAAGCTCTCCCGGGCGTCTCCGCAGGCACCGTGCTTCCTCACCAGGATCTGGGTTTGCCACCCCAAACTCCACACCTGCGAGTATTACCAAAATCAATAAAAGAGAATAAATGCACTTTTTTTTTTTTTTTCCTGAATTTTTCCATCTTTCTCTGCTCCTCTTCTCCATCTCCTTGGGGACTGGTGCAGGCTGGACGCGGGGTCCTGGCGCAGCTCTGGCCCGGGCAGCTCCAAAGTCTTCATCATCACCTTGAGTGAAAACACCCCAAATTCCTTCCACAGTAGGAGCGTTCTCGCGTTTTTAAGCACTATTCCGCCCTCCGGGGCCGAGGGGCAGAGCCAACCCTTCTCACAGCCCGCAGTGCAGATTTATGAACCACGGAGCCTTGCTAGAGCTTTATTTACGGTTCTATTTTTGCTTTAAAGATTAAAAAAACCGCTTGTACCTCTTGACACAGGAAACAACCACCCCGTTGTTAAAGTTGGGACAGGCGAACTCTCCTTAGAAGGCCTCTGTGACCGAATTTTTTTTTTTTTTTCCTGAATAAGCTTGACCAGTGACATCCCTCTTTGGCCAGAAGAGCGGCTCTGCTCTTGGGGGCGGGGGGGGGGCGCGGGGGACCGGGCCCGGTGCCGCCCGGGCCTGTGGAGCGCGGGCGCTCTCTCCCGGGGCTGCGCAAAATGGCCGCCGGCGGGAGGACTACAGCTCCCGTGATGCCCCGGGGAGGGGACTACAGCTCCCGTGATGCTCTGGGCCTGGGGACTACAGCTCCCATGGTTCCCTGGGACCGAGGACTACAACTCCCATGATGCCCCGCCCCGCAAGGGGCGCGGTCACCGGCGCTGCCTGCCCTATAAATAGGCCCCGGCGGACAACCAGGCCTCTCTCGGCCGCAGCTGCCGCCATCTTGTGGGCTGCCGCTGGCCGCTGCCGCTTCCATCCGCCTCCATCCGCCGCCCGCGCCGCCGCCCGCCCGCCGGGAGTGAGCGCGGCGCCTCCGCACCGCCATGAGGGCCAAGGTGAGCGTTGGGGGCGGCCGATGGCGCCTCACATTCCCCGCATCCCCGCCCGGCAACGGCCGGGGGGGACGCGCTGGGGCCTGCAGAGCCCGGGGGGTCCTGGGGCGGGGGGATCCGGGGGGGGGGGGGTGCCCGGGGGGCGGGGGTCTCGGTTGCAACGGGACGCGGAGCGGGGCCGGGGCTGTCGGTGCGTGGGGCCGGGGGGGGGCGGGTGAGGGGGGAGGGGCGGTGCGCCGGGGGCTCCTGAGGAGGGGGCGGAGCTGGGGCCTCTGGGAGCGGGGGCTCCCGGCAGCGGGGGGGTGGGAGCTGGGAGGGACCGGGACGGGGTCCAGGGCACGGCGGGGACCGCGGGCCCGGACCCCAGGTACCGGCACTAACGTGGCTACTCTCTCCTCTTCCCGCAGTGGCGCAAGAAGCGCATGCGCAGGTACGTGGGGCTCCCCCGGGGCCGCTGTCCCCCCTGCCCCGCCGAGGAGCGGGGGGGGCCCGGCTGCTGCCGCGTCCCTCCGGGCGACGCCGGCCCCGGGGCCTGAGCGCCGCTCTCTCCCCTAGGCTGAAGCGCAAGAGGAGAAAGATGAGGCAGAGATCCAAGTAGGCCCCGCCGCCCGGCCGGGCCACGGGGCCGCCACCGCCGGGGAGACGCCGCGGTGCCCCGGGGGGGCGGCCCCGTGCCCCGGGATGGGCCCGGTGCTGCGGGATGGACCCGCTGCGCCGGGCCGGTTCTGTGCTCTGTGGCGGCCGCGAATAAAGCTGGTGGTGTTGGGAGACGGTGTGGTTCCTGCGGGGGCGGGGGAGACTGGGGGGGGGGGGGGGGGGGGGGGGCCGGGGGGCGCGGTCCCCCCCCCCCCCCCCCCCCCCCCCCCGGGGGGCGCTGCGCCCCGCGGGGCCGAGCCCGGTGTGGCGGAGGGAGCGGGAGGGCAGGGAGCGGCGCGCGCATATGACGTCACAGCGACGGAAGAGTTCCGCGGCGCATGCTGGGAGCGTGAGCGCGGCTCCTTCCGGGTCATCCCGGAAGCACCATAGAGCAGTTCCTGCCCGGCGCAGAGCGGCGGCCGGAAGGGGCCGCTCATTGTTGGCGTTGGAGGACCCGCGAGGAGGCCGCGCACGGGTGAGTGCGGGGCCGGGCCGCGCCGGGGACGAGATGGGCCGCGCCGGCACGGGGAAAAGCCCCGGTCCGCAGCCCCGGGGCCCCCGCGGCGGCCGCCTCTGCTCCGGGCCCAGCCGCCGCCAGGCCCCGCCGCTGGGCCTGCCCCGGGCCTGCGGGGCCGGTTGCCATGGAGACCCGGCGGAGGGGCCGCGCCCCCTTCGCCCTCCCGCTGCGGCCTGGCGGGGCCGTCAAGGGGCGGGAGTCCCGCAGTCCGGGGCCCGGCGGCGCCCGGGTTCCCCCAGCCGGCCCGGGCCGCCCCCGGTGACGCCACCGGCTCCAGCAGCCGCGAGGAGCGGCCGTCAGGGGCTGCCGGCCCCCCCCCCTCCCCCGCCGCTCGGGGCGTCGTGGTCGAGCTGGCACCGGGCGGGGGCCGCCGGGCTGGCTCCCGGGCGGCGCCCGTTCCCGTGCCCTGGGCTGGTGTTTCCCCCCAGTGCCGGCTGCCTGTTCCCGGTCCCCTCCCGGTCCCCTCCCTCACTCCCCACACCCCTCCCCTCCCTCCCGCAGTGCCCCGAGCCCCGCGGCAGCGGCGAAGATGCCGGACCGCGACAGCTACAACAACGGCAGCAGCGGCGATGAGGTGGGCGCCAACGCCGACGACATCTGCCGCGATTTCCTGCGCAACGTCTGCAAGCGAGGGAAGCGCTGCCGCTTCCGGCACCCCGACATCAGCGAGGTCACCAACCTGGGCGTCCGCAAGAACGAGTTCATCTTCTGCCACGACTTCCAGAACAAGGAGTGCGTCCGGCTCAACTGCCGCTTCATCCACGGCACCAAGGAGGACGAGGACTGCTACAAGAAGACGGGGGAGCTGCCCCCGCGCCTGCGGCAGAAGGTGGCTGCGGGGCTGGGCCTCTCGCCCGCCGACTTGCCCAACAGCAAGGAGGAGGTGCCCATCTGCAGGGACTTCCTGAAGGGCGACTGCCAGCGGGGCGCCAAGTGCAAGTTCCAGCACCTGCAGCGGGACTACGAGTACGAGGCGCGAGGCATGGCCGCCCGCGAGCAGGGCATCGTCCCCGCCGTCCGCCGCTACGACCCCTACGACGCCATCTACGACCCCGACCGCTACGACGACCACGACCCCGTGCTGAAGCGGCGGCGTGTGGACGGGCTGCACTTTGAGACCTACGAGTACAGCTTCGCCAGCCCGCGGACGGTGGAGTACCGGCTGCTGGAGGAGGAGAACGTCATGCTGCGCAAGCGCGTGGAGGAGCTCAAGAAGCAGGTGAACAACCTGCTGGCCACCAACGAGGTGCTGCTGGAGCAGAACGCCCAGTTCCGCAACCAGGCCAAGGTGATGACGCTGAGCTCCACCGCCACCGCCACCGAGCAGACTCTGGCCCCCACCGTGGGCACCGTCACCAACTACAACCACAGCATCGCCCAGACCCACACCACGCTCAGCAGCCAGGCCCTCCAGCCCCGGCCCGTGTCCCAACAGGATTTGGTGGCTCCCGCCGGAGCCCAGGCAGCTCCCCCCGCCAACGCCGCTCCCCCCATGAACCCGGAAATCACCCCGCTTTCGGCTGCCCTGGCCCAGACCATCGCCCAGGGCATGGCCCCCCCTGTCTCCATGGCGCCGGTGGCCGTCTCGGTGGCGCCGGTGGCCGTGTCCATGGCGCAGCCACTGGGGGGGATCACCATGAGCCACGCCACCACCCCCATGGTGACGTACCCCATCGCCTCGCAGAGCATGAGGATAACGGCCATGCCGCACTGACCCCCCCCGAGGACGGGACCCCACGCCCGGCTGAGCCCCGGGGGGACAGGAGGAGGAGGAGGAGGAAGGGCAGACCCTGCCCCGCAGCCGGATGGTGCCGCTGCTCCCGGGGGGGCTCTGGCCTGGCGGGACACGATGGGACACGATGGGACAGGGGTGACCCCCGCCCTGGGGGCTGTGCGCCGTGACCGGGGGGTGGGGGGTTGGCAAAACCTCCCCACCCCCTGTGGAGCCCCGTGTGCGGACACGGCCCCCCCCCGTGCCGGGTTTGGGGGGCGGCACCGGGGCCACGGCCCCCCCCGGGCGCCTGTAATGTTCACAAATATTAAAAAAATCAAAGGGAAAAAAAACAAAACAAAGGAAAAAAGCTCAAAGGGCGATCGTTCCTCGCCCCCCGGGACTCGCGCGGGAAGGGGGGGGGGGGCAGGTCGCGGGTGGCGGCGGACACGTGACCCCCGCGCGGGAGGAGGCCACGCCCACTGGCGCTCTAGGCCACGCCCCCTTCACGATCTGCCCCGCCCAGCGGAGCGCAGAGCCAAGTGGGGGGCGTGGCCAGCGAGGGCCCCGCCCAGTGCGGTGGGGGCGGCCAATGGGGCGTGGCGTAGCCTGCGAGGCCCCGCCCAGTGCGGCGGGGCGGGGCTGGCGGGCGGCCAATGGGGTGTGGCGTCACCGGCGAGGCCCCGCCCAGTGCGGTGGGGGCGGCCAATGGGGCGTGGCGTGGCCAGCGAGGCCCCGCCCAGTGCGGCGGGGCGGGGCTGGCGGGCAGCCAATGGGCGGCGGGGCGGGCCAGGGTCGGGGCCGGGGCCGGGGCCGGGGCGGCGGCGGCGATGGAGCGGCGGGGCGCGGGGCTGGCGGCGCTGGGCGCGCTGGGCCGGCGGCTGCTGTGGGCGCTGCCCGCCTACGCCGCGGGGCTGCTGGGGCTGGGCGCGGGCGCGCTGGTGCTGGCGCTGGCGCTCTACGCCGGCTGGCGGCGGCGGCGGCGCGCCCGGGAGCGCGGGCTGCGGTTGGCCGCCCGCCTGCAGCGCGACGAGGAGGCCGCCGTGCGCGCTGCCGCCGCCGCCGGGCTGGGTGCGGCCCGCGGGGAGCTGCCGGCATGGGTAAGCGGGTGCCCGCCCGCCGCGCCGTTATCACCGGCGGCAACCGCCACCGGCTCGGGCACCGCCCCCGCCGGGCGGGATCCCCCGGGGCCGCCCCTCGCCCGTGGCGGGGGCTCCGGGCCGGGGTGACCCCCTCGGCTGCGCCGCGGTCCCCGCTTGGGCTTCCCCGCCGGGCGGGATCCCCGGGGCTGCGCTTCCCGCCCCCCGCTCCCCCGCTGCAACCGCACCCCCGCGTCCCGCCCGGCCGGGACCCCCGGGGCCGCACCGCACCCACCCCGGGGCCGCTGCTGGGGTCACCCCCCCTCTGCCCCCCCCCCCGCTGCACCGAACCCCGCTTGAGCTTCCCGCCGGGCGGACCCCCGGGGCCGCCCCCCTCTCCCCGCTCCGCTGGGGTCCCCCCGTGACCGCCGACGCCTGCATCGCCCCCCGCCGCTGTCCCGGGCGGGGTCTCCCTGCCCGGCCCCCCCGCAATGGGGTGGCCCCCCCCGGGTGCCGCCCGGGGCCTTCCGGCCGCGCCGTGACTCACGGGGCCCGGGGGGGCCGTTTCCTCTGTGGCGGGCGCGGGGGGAGGGGGGAGAACCCCCTCGCCATGGTGCGGGGGGGCCGGGACCCCCCTTCTCAGAACCCCCCCCCGCCACCGGGAGCCCCGGGAATGGCCACGGCGGGGCCGGAGCTGCCGCCAGCTGCCACCCCCTGGTTCCGGTTGCTGCCATCCCACCCCGAGCCGGCCCGCTTGGGGAAACTGAGGCACGGGGCTGGCTGGGGCTGTCCCATGGGGCGGGGGCAAACTCTGCGGCTGGGCTCCCCCCCCCGCGCCCAGCCGGAACCCCCCCGGCTCCCGGACACCCCCGGCCCATCTGCCCGCAGGTGAGCTTCCCGGATGTGGAGAGGGCAGAATGGCTGAACAAGGTGAGGTGTCCGTCTGTCTTTCTGTCCCTGCATCTGTCCCTGCATCCCTCTTGGCTGCCATCCCGCTGTGTCTGTCCCTCTGTCCGTCCCTGCATCCCTCTGTCTGTCCCTCCGTCCGTCCCTGCATCCCTCTGTCTGCATCCCTCCGTCCATCTCTGCATCCCTCCGTCCATCCCTGCATCCCTCTTGGCCACCATCCCCCTGTATATGTCCCTCTGTCCATCCACCCCTGCATCCCTCTGTCCATCTTGGCCTCCATCCCCCCGCGTCCGTCCCTCCGTCCATCCGTCCGGCTGCCGGCAGGTGCTGGCGCAGGCCTGGCCCTTCTTCGGGCAGTACATGGAGAAGCTGCTGGTGGAGAACATCGCCCCGTCCATCCGGGCCTCCAACAGCCACCTCCAGACCTTCGCCTTCACCAAGGTGGACATGGGCGAGAAGGTAGGGGCTGTCCTCGGGGGCGGGGGGGCCCTGGCGCCCCCCGTCACCCCCTGCTCACCGCTCCCCCCCCCCCCCCCGCCGCAGCCTCTCCGTGTCCTGGGGGTCCGGGCTCACCCCGGCACCCACAAGAAGCAGATCCTGCTTGACCTCAACATCAGGTGAGCGGCCGGAGCCACCCATGTGGCAAAGGCACCAGGTCTCAGTCCCCTGAACCCCCACCCCTCTGTACAGCAGCTGCTGGAGCCCCCCCCTTGCTGGGGGGCTGGGGGTGGTCGTGGTGAAGACTCCCCCCCCCCCCCCGCCACGTTCCCATCTCCACAGCTACGTGGGTGACGTCCAGATCGACGTGGAGGTGAAGAAGTTCTTCTGCAAGGCGGGGGTGAAGGGCATGCAGGTGAGGGGGGGTCTCTGCCCCAGCTGGGGGGGTGGGGAGCTGGCAGGGTGGGCGGAGGGGGGTCATGGCCATGAGGGTGGGGGTGACGTCTCAGCGCTGCCCCCCCCCAGCTCCATGGGATGCTGCGGATCATCCTGGAGCCCCTCCTGGGGGACGTGCCCATCGTGGGGGCCCTCACCATGTTCTTCATCCGGCGCCCGGTGAGTGCCCCCCCCCCTCCCAGGGGCCAGCAGCCCTGGCCCCCCCCAAGCAGGTTGCAGCTGGGGTCTGCCCCCCCCCATCTGACCCCATTTCCCCCCCCTGCCCCAGACCTTGGACATCAACTGGACGGGGATGACCAACCTGCTGGACATCCCGGGGCTCAGGTGAGCCCCAGCCTGGCTGCGGGGTCTTCCCAGCCCCCCCGGGACCCTGCTGCCCATGCCCCCCCCCCCCGCCCATGACCGTTGTCCCCCCCCCCCAGCTCCATGTCGGACACGATGATCATGGACGCCATCTCCTCCTACCTCGTCCTGCCCAACCGCCTCCTGGTCCCGTTGGTGCCCGACCTGCACGAGGCCGCCCAGCTCCGCTGCCCCCTGCCCCGGGTAAGGGCTGGTGGGGGGTCCCAGGGTGGGGGGAGGTCCTGGGAGCTGCCCCCCTGGACCCCCGGCTGACCCCCCCCCCCCCCCCGCAGGGTGTGGTGCGGGTGCACCTCCGGGGCGCCCGGGACCTGCGGTCCAAGGACCGGTTCATGGGGGGGCTGGTGGAGGGCAAGTCGGACCCCTACGCCGTCCTGCGCGTCGGCACCCAGGTCGTCACCAGCCGCGTCATCAGCGACAACCTCAACCCCACCTGGGATGAGGTCTACGAGGTGAGACACCCCCCCTCCCACCGCGGGGGGGCCCCCCCGGACCCTCCACATGCCCCCCCCCAGACCATCTGGGGTCCTGGGGGAGCACAGGGACCCTCCGAGCATCCCCAGCCGGGCGGTGGGGGCAGGAGCACCCCCACCCAACCGGGCTGGACATGGGGACCCCCGTGACATCCCCAGCCTGGCTGGGCTGGGTGGGGAGGCCTCCTGTGCCCCCCGCTGACCCTGTCCCCCCAGTTCATCGTGCACGAGGTGCCGGGGCAGGAGATGGAGGTGGAGGTGTTCGACAAGGACCCCGACCAGGACGACCTCCTGGGCAGGTACGAGGGGGCCGGACCCCCCCGGCTGGCGGCTTTGGGGGGGCTGCTGCCCCCCAGCCCTGCAGCTCACGGCCTCTCCCACCCCCCCCCCCCCCGCTCCCCCGCAGGATGAAGCTGGATTTTGGGGAGGTTCTGAAGGCCCGGGTGCTGGAGGAGGTGGGTGCTGGGGTTGGGGGGTGCTGGGGGGGGCCCAGGGGGCTGTGCTGACCCCTCTGCTCCCCCCAGTGGTTCCCGCTGCAGGAGGGGGGGCAGGGGCGGCTCCACCTGCGCCTGGAGTGGCTCTCGCTCATGTCCGACACCTCCAAACTGGACCAGGTGAGTGGGGCTCAGCCCAGAGATGAGTTTGCCAGGTCTCAGCCCAGCTGGGGGGGGCGGTCATGGACTGGGGGGGGCGGTTACTGCCCCAGCCAACCCCCCCTGGGCGCATCCCCCAGGTTTTGGAGAGGAACCGGACGATCGTGGCCAAACCCGATCCCCCATCAGCCGCCATCCTGGTCGTGTACCTGGACCGGGCTGAGGAGCTGCCTGTGAGTGGGGGTCGGGGGGGGGCAGGGCTGCCAGTTCCCCACTCTGTGGGGTCAGAGATGTGTGGGGACCCCCCACGAACCCCCCCATTTCTGTGCAGATGA
>BOSO01021145.1:0-25192 GCA_018403395.1 Gorsachius goisagi | reverse complement strand
GAGCAACCTGATCTAGTTAACGGTGTCCCTGCTCACTGCAGGGGGGTTGGACTAGATGACCCCTAGGGGTCCCTTCCAACCCGAAACCTTCTATGATTCTTCTATGATTCTATGAGAGCACGTATGTAGTTTTCACAGTTGATTTCCTTTTCTTGGAATTCATTGTTGTATTTTTATATGCATTTACTCAGGAAAAATGTAAAGCATTTCACAACTGAGTTTTCAAAATGTTTATAATAGAATTTGCATACATTATCAGAATGAAAACTGCTTGTGTGTACTACAAGGGGTTTTTTAAGATACTTTCTTCCTCAAGATTTACTTTTCTGAAAGTATCCATTGTGCATTTCAACAAAGGCTAAGCTACTTCAGAAAGTGAACGTGTTGTATAGATTTTTTTTTTTTATTTCAAAACAGAGGGTTTCATTTTTAATTATTTCTTAGAATTTCTAGTTAGGGATCTCTTGTCATGTTATTTTTAATATGTTTATTTTGTTTATTGCCTTTTATTCTCATAGATACTATGAAATGTTCAGTTTTATGTACTAGGATGAAGAAAAGTTCTATAGCTTTTAGTGCCTCGTGAAATCTGAAGTACTTGCATCTTGCTGGGGTTTTTCTGCCCTTTTTTTGTAAGAATTAAAAAATCATACTATATTCCAACAGACATTTTAAAGGCCAGTTCAAACAAGGAAATTTAGATAATGCTCATAAAATAAAGCAAAGATAAAAGTGTCTCCATAATACCATAGTTTAAAATGTTGCCCTTTTGAAGATTTAATGAAAGAACATGAGAAGGTTTGATGTGTTAGATCGAGCATTTTGAGACCACTGAGCACTTTCTAGATGGCAGCGCAGGAGTTCCCCTCTGGCTACACAGGGGATGATGCCAGAATAAATCAGGCATGATGTATTATGATGAGTTACAACAAGCAGAATATTCATACCAGGCTGGACATAGACTAGCTTGACACAGGCTCTGTTTCTACTGATCTTATCAATGCTGATGGCACCACAAGGCAGGGTGGAGAGGGAGGGACTGGATATACCTCTGCAAGCACATGGACTGTGAAGCTGTGTTTTATCTCGGGTTTCAAGCTGCAGCAGTCTTCCATGCAGCATGGCTTCTCGATAGCTCTGCAAACTAACACAGCTGACACTCGCAAGAGGGAAATACCAGTTTCTAGCTTTCACTGAACCAGGATAATTAAAATTGTAAAAACAAATGTCATTCTACTTCCAAGGCTCCAGTATGTTAGAAGCATTCTGGTATGTAAGAGGTGGAGAGGAAATTTGGCTGAGGTCAATATGGTCAATGCACATGGCAGTCAATCAGAAGCTGGCGTTGGGAATGTATCTCACCATGGCCATACACGTTAATTAAAGAATACATAATGCCAGAAACCTCAGCCACAGGTTGCACACAGCATGAAATGACTCAAACCAAGATTAGGAAAGATGTGGAAGCAGAAAAGCATTATAGAATCACAGATTTCAATTAAGCATTTTGTATATATCTCCAGGGCAGTATAGATAGGGAATAGCAACATTAACAGAAGAAATCAACTGCTCCCCAAATCCTCTGTTTGCAATGCAAAGATCACAGTTCTTCAGCATGGTGCTTAGATTAAATACCTCAGACAAGCCAGAAATGTCTCTTTGTGTTTATTTCCTCTTCTCATTATGGTATTACATCAGAAGCTCTTGACAACCCATATTTGATTTATATGATGAAGAGGATCAGAACTAGCATATCTAGTGTTAGGTGGTGCAACTTGGAACAGAAACTGGAAAATGTACCCGATGATAAAGCGAAGAGCTCTAATGCACCGTCTTTGCAAGAAATTCCTTGTTGTATATGTGAACGAGTACTCAGAGTGTACACATGGAACTAGGCAGGTCTCAAAGTAAAAGAAATTAAGTGCAGAATAATCTCATGGAGGCTCCCTTTCCCAGGAAGGGTTGGACCAGATGATCTTTCAAGATCCCTTCCAACTGGGGCCATTCTGTTATTCTATGCATTTCCTTTTGGTAGTGGTATAGACAAGACTCAGAATCTAGAAGGGCAAGAATTTCTCAGTGCATCTGAGATATAAATCCTTAGCATGATTATGTTCTCAAAAATCATTGTTGTGTACCTGGACCTAATAATAACAACGAAGTGTAAAATCTAATCTTTAGAGCAGTAAAAAAGTGCACTTTAGCTAGCGTGATCAGAATAGCAAGCCTAAAACCAACTAAATAGTGAAAGTTGAGCTCTTTTGTGACTAAGTAGCATCTAACTTCCCAATAATATTTGGAATAATAAGCAAGCTGCTCCAATGTAGCTCATTTTGTCTTTAAGATCTGATGGAATTGTGGGGCAGTTGTGCTTGTTTTCAGTTGCTATCAGCTCTGTCCACTCACCTCCTGGAATAAGAGGTTCTGAAGAAATCCATGTCATAACAACCTCTCCTAAATATCCTAAATGTAGCGTGCAGGGGTAGCAAAAAGGGAAAATTCCTAGCTGTATTCCTAAAAGATTATCTGAATTTGAGTATTCCCAGTCTGCCGTAACAAGCTGTTGTAGAGGATTGGAATAGGGCACGGGTGAGAGCTGCCCAGACATTATCCCAGTTTGTGCCAAGGGCTAAACAATCCCTGATTAGCTCCTGGATTAACGGGAGCCTCATAAAAGCGTTGTACAATTATCTTTCCTCCCTGCCTGAGCTCTGCAGAAGTGCTTTGCAGCCAGAGCCAAGGATCTTGCAAGGATAGAGAACGCTGTGACTAAAACCTGTTTCTTTCAAATAATAGGCAGACAGCAATTTCTATCAAACTGCTCTTTACGTGAAAATCTGTCTTGCCAAAGCCAGAGTTGGCTAATAACATGATGCTAGTTAATGCAAACATGTCCCAAACTTGCCTCGGACAACAATTTGTTTTTCAGAAAAGAGGTATATCCTTTTCTCTCAGAAATTCAGTTTTTCTATAGGCTTCTGTGATACTGGTGCTCCAGTGCCTGTCTTTTATCAGCATATGTAGCAACAATAAACAGCTCTGTTGTCTCCTCTTTTAGAGCTTGATTGCGAAGAACCATTTTCTGTCAGGCGCTGGGAGTTTGTTTAAATACTGTGCTCGGCATCATAGTATCTTCCCAAGAAGCAGTTTAATTTTGTCTAAACATTTTAATTGTGATCCTAAGGGAAGGGAATTCATTGCCCATATTAAACATGAATCCCATTATACTAAAACATTTTATGTTCCTCAAAGGCTATTTATAGACGCTTTGCTAGTGTATGAAAATGTAAAACGCCAGAGCCGAACAATCATAACCTGGCTCTGCTTGCCAGTCTGAACCTCGGCTTGTTTATTCAAACGGTCAGGTGAAGCATAGGAACAGTATTACTTTCAGCATTACCATGAGTTCCTATAAACATTTATGATAGGCTTGTTGAGTCAGGGCAGATGCCAGAGGAAACTGGTGTGCTCGGCAAGGAGAACAGATATTAGCATTGCAGGCGTACAAGAGAACAGCATGTGTATGTGAGTCGTGGGGGGACAAAGCCAAGCTGGGATCGAATAAACGGCAGGTCTGCCGCAAAATGGTAGTTACAGAGGAACGCAGGCATGCACTGTCATATTCTTGTCTCTCTTAACTGTGGTGCACACACGTTCTTGAACTTTGAACAAATTTCTTCGTCTGCTTGATTCAAAATGCATTGAACCAGTGTTTAAAAGGCCTGAATCAATGGCTGAGCAAAGCCTGCCCCGTCAGTAGGAATCTCTGTAAATTTAGAAGGTTTTTCACGCGTGGCACCAAGGATCTCTTCCTCCCCAAAAGTGGCCTTGAAAAAACAGAGTAAGACAGTCTCAAGTTTACTGTTAGTAGTTCCTGTAGCAAGCTGATCTGGTTTAAAAATGTAAATATCTTCATATTACGCACCAAATGGTACGCTAATATAGCTTTGGATCTGTTTCATAGCTTCTCACTTTTCAAAAGTTCACAAAGCAAGTGAAAGCCTAGCTTCCTCTACTGAAATGGAACAGAAAAAGGAAATTGGGAAATTGGCAACACAGTGTGTGACACTATAATCGAGTAAATGTGGGGATTTAACACTGAGTACAATTGCAATTACCTTACAGATACACCATCAGGAGAAATAAGTTTTCTTCCAGATTATTAGTGAATTACATGCTCAATGGGGATGAACATAACTTTTGACATTTAGTAGAAAGTATCACCAATAACAAAACAGTGTGCCGGGTAATACCAATACAACAGAAACCCATTACTTACCTGGAAACTACTGAGGGTACAGCTTAACTTCTGTGAAAGGCAAAACATCTAAGAAAGCAAGCAATTATGTATTTCTTGGTACACAGCATAGTCTCATATGTTTTTGTGTTATCGATAAAAGTGGGTTTTCCTTCAAAAAACATCTTCAATAAAAAAAAATGTTTCTGAAAAACCAGAACCTGATTTTTATAAAAAAACTAGGATTCTTGGAAAAAAATTTAGTTTGGATTCAAATACTTTTATTGTTGCAATCTGAAAAGTAGAAATAGAAAATGCTTAACATTCTTTTTTCTTTTTCCCACAAAGAATTTTTAAAACTAATATGTTTTGGACTTTTGTATTGAATAGTAACCACAGGAGATTTTACCCTTCCTGAGAACTTTTTCCCCTGGTATATTGAGACTGGCTGTAAATATTTCACTGAGCTAGCTGGCCATAGACAGAGTAGAATTTCTTCCTGTCCATATATCATTACCTAGGAATAAACTATAATAAAAATGAAAAAGCAGTGGAAAGTGCCAGTGAGAACCAAGCTGTATCACCCGAGACTTGCTCTTCTTTTTCCCTTCCTTTCTCCTACTTGACAGTCCTTAATAGATCACATGACCCTGCTGACAGCAAAACTGTGAAACTGCATTTTCTAATATCCATAGCATCACAGGGAGCATCCATTTCTAGGAACCCCTGAGTGCTGAGTTAATATTGCAGGCTTATTTGGTCCTGCATAATTAGTTATAATGACAAAAAGGACTACCAGAACATAAAGTCTTTTCAGCAGGCACTGTCATTTCTATGTGATGTTTTATATTGTCTAGACTGTGGCTCCCCAGCTCTGATGGAACCTCAATTAATGTGCAACATAAAAGAGGGTAAAACATTTTGATTACTTTGAGCATGGAGACAAGAAATGATGCCAGCAATATATTTTAACATAATATTCTAGGCTTTTTTAAAATAATGTGGCAATTATTTTTTTTCTTCATGTTAAAAGGAAGCTAGCTCATTACAAAACTTACACAGCAAATTAAATGGGAAGAAGACAGACATGTATCATTTCAAGATGTTTGTAGCCCAGGCAGCTATATATATATATATATATATATGTCTGTCTCTGTGTATGTATTTGTGCGTGTTCATGCATGCATGAATAATTTAGTGAGCTAAATAGTAACAGGATGTGAAGTTGAAATTAGACATTGTTACAGAGAACATACAACTTTCCAAGTGCTATTAGTACTTAGCCCTGTATCTACACAGCATAGTAATTGCCAACTGGCAGAATTCAAGACCTTTGATTTAAATGGTGCTAGTCTTGCCCATTTCTTACATAATTTATTAGTTGAAAATGGTAGAAAATTTTTGTCCATGTCAACACATGTTTTCATTTTATCACCTTGGGCCCATCTAGAGTAATTTGTTTGCAAAGTTTCTGAGATCAAGAAGGGTTGGTCATTTAATGCATCAGAAAATTACTGACCACTACACTAGCTTAAATAGCTGCAGGGAGTGGTCAGGAGTATCTTTACACTGGCATTTTGCATTTCTCACGTTTAAAGTTAGCCCAACTGCTAGAAAGGAGCTTTTGGAGAAAAACAAACAAACAGGCAGTGGAAGTGTCTAAGCAACACTCTCTTGCAGGAATTGTGTGAGGGAAGAGTTGTGAAGATATCCACAAAGGGCTGCCTGTTTCTCTGCAGCTCTGCTTGCCGCTGGTGATGTTGCACAGACACGGCTTGACATGAAGCCTCCCCGCCTCAACTGTGGGATTGGGGGGGGGGGGGGGGGGGGGGCAATGAGCAGCGTTCACCAGAGAGGGGAGCTGCCTCATTCTCTTACCTCAAAAGAGAAACAAGGGCTGTGACAGAAATTTATTTCTGTTGAACAATTTTTTTGTTTAATAAAAAAGATAACTTTAATGCATTGTTATTCAGCATTAGATGTTTTCTAACAAGTAAACCTTGTGTTTTGTGTTAATATATTTGGACAACGTGATTAGAGAGGCAGATAAAGAACATTTGAACCAATGTGTCCTGTGTGGCAGAGGCCATTTAATCCTGGGATTTAAGCTGTGTGGGAATGCTGGCTGGCGGCTAATGGAATGGCATTTTGCACCTTTTGTATTAACACTAATAATACTTAAGTTTTTAATTTATACACTTCTTAACCTTTGTAATCTCCTTGATGCCAATTTTGTTAAGGAGTATGAACAGTGAGGGACCAGTTTCCTCTATGAGGGCATAAAAGAGAATTCATTACATGATGTCTTCTCTATAATTTCACTTCTCAGAGTTAGAATCAGATGAGCTTCTAACTCTATATTCTAGAGACTAATTTGGTAATAAACTGTGACTTTAATTCAGTTTTTAACATACTTGAATAGGTGAACTTCTTTCCTAAGGAAAGTCTGCATAGAATGTCTTGTTTGAAGAAGAATTGAATGGTGCTACCCAGATACTTTGGTGTGTGATGGGTTGGGGGGAAAAGTGGTATGCTTACATTGCTGAATTGCAATCCTGTACGTCTTCTGGGGTTGTTTCTTAATTTGGATCCTTAGAAGACCATTGTGATATTGTATCATAGTGATCAAAATAAAAAACATTGATGAAATAAAGAGGATAAATTAATTAGTTCTCAAAATTTAAAAAAAGTAGCATTTATAATAGCAACCCAAGACCTTGCTGTAGGTTAAGGCTAAATCAGGCCATGCAGATGCCTCTAGGCTGGGCATAAAAAGTCTAAATGTATCTGCCTCCTAATGTAAAGAAAGAAGGATATACCATAGCATAGATGATATCTACCGGCAAGCAGTCAATACAGTGTAGAGGAATATAACATTCCCTTATTATATTGCTTATAAAACCTGTATATTTAATTCCTTATGGATTTCACAGGCCACGAAACCCTCAGCTGTACCCAGTCCATAGACACTGCTCAATCAAGTTATCTTTCCCATACTCTCTGCCAACAGTTAGCACTGAATTATCAATTTCAGATATAGTCTATTGGCTGGGAAGTACATTTACTTACAGGAAGGTCTTTGAGGTTGTGAAGTTGTGATTCAGTGTTCTGATTTAAAGAGGCTCTGAGACTTTTCATTTCTCATTCCAAATTCCAGCTGAGAGACTGAGAAGTAACAGTAGAACCCACTACCAAATGTTCACCGAGTTTCCCTCTTTCTCTTTCCCCCCCATATTAATGTTAAAAATAATAAGAAAGAAGACTTATGCTCTTTGTACATATTTGATGGACTCACACTATAATCCTCTGTCTGTATCGGGTGATTATATTCACGTGTGTTCCTGCAAGTTTTAAGTTAATACTTTCTCCTTTAGAAAATTATTGTAAAAATTAGGGAGAGGGAGAGAATCTTCTTTTTTTCTAAACCTCTGCAAATACATAGACATTTACGGTTGTGATAACGTGGTAATGTAGTGCTTATATACCCTTTGCTTTTTCCAGTCGTATTTTAGTGATGGTTGTGAGAATGGTCTAAAACTGTGCTGTCCCCTGCAAATTCCTCATTTTTATTACAGAAGCAAGTGTCAGACTTGAGTAGTGACACAATGCTTTGACTTCTTTGAATATTATTTACCAGTCTAAGTTTTCAGCGGTTCACATTTGGCTAGTGCTTCTGTTCATACCCAGCGAAACCTACTCTGCACCAAGATCAAAGGCATAGTGAATCATTATTCTGATTCACTGAGTGTAAGGAGGCGTAAAGATATTCTTATGACAGTCTGGCAAGGACAAAAAAAAATCTCGGCACTAAACCATACAGAGTTGTGATTATAACATAATGACAGGTGATGAAAATTAAATCCATTCCTAGAACATGACTGTAAAGATTTATATAACTGTAGTATGTAACAGGTAATGTGCTTGCTCTCCTTTGGCAGTGGGGCCTGTGAGCTACGTAGCCAGGCAGAGGAGTGTGTTATGTCTCAAGCACTTGCAGAAGTTCAGGTGCTGTTTCATTCCTTTAGGCCTTTGAGCTACAGACCTTCTTCTCTTCCCCAGTTAAGACCAGACCCTGAGGTTTGTAGACTCAGAGCAGTAAAAGGCACTGGTATGCCCTAACATAACATCCTGCTGTTTAACCTTAAGAAACTTCTTCTAGGCACCTAAGTATTCCTTTGTACTTTCACAGAGAATTTGTTTTTAACTTTTCCTGAGAAAATGCTAAATTAGAGAAACACACACTACTACACAGACAGTTTTGGAACGATGACAATGTTTGTACCAATATTCAAACTTGATATTCCTACTGAACTTCTTAAGCCAAATCCTTTCCTGTTTCTTACACAAAATACAATAAGCTAAACACTACAAAAGTGCTTGTCAAAGTTTGTGAAAGAGTGGTTGTTTCCCCACAAAGATTTGCCATATTTGATATAAGACTGTGTGTTATGTGTACGTCCAAGAACAGTATAGAAGGCACACAGTTAAATAATATAAGGGGTGGGATCATACAAATATATATGACCCCAATACAATGAGGAAGGTAGGTTTCCTCTAACACTTTCTAGTATCTACTTGGTCAGCAGAACACCCTCAGAACCAAGTACACTTTTAAAAAGCCTAAACACAAGTATATATTCTCATACATGAAAAATATGAAAGAAAAATATTAGAAACAAATGTTTCCAGAAACACTTTTAGTACTTCTAATTGAAAAGATACTTTGCAGAGGTGGAAGCTCAAGCTGGTCAAACCTACAAATTTCTCATTTTAATGACTAATTACATTTTAAGACGCTCAAGTTTCTTTTGATTAAAATTCAGTGAGTGCATCTGGATTTTTATCTTACTCTTGAATTTAATTTCATAGTATTAATACTTTAGAGTTGGGGGGAAAATTTATCATCCCAATTTTGTTAATTTCCCCAACTACACACTGAAGGCATGGTCTGCTTTCATTAAAAACAAAGAAAACCGACAAATTGACACTCAGTTTGACCTGGCACTTATTTTAGGAAGCTTAGTGTTCCTTTAAGCATTTGATCCAAGCCCAAAGGCAGTGGGGAAAGGACTCTACAAGGACTGCAACATCTGCATAACTCCAGTTCAAACATCTAGTCATGTTTTCCACAGTGGTTATCAATTCAGAATAAGGTGGTGCTGCTTAACGTTCTGCTATTTAGAATAACTATTTAAGCATTGAATACAGTACTAGACTTTAATAAAGTAGGTAGGTACTCCAAGTTTTCTAAAACTGCTGTTTAAAATACCCTTTTGAAACTGAGGCATCAGACCCCCCCAAATTTCTTCAAAATCATGCCCATAGTCATCAGACATAGGAAACGTGCATGTGATGAGAAGAATGTTCATTTAGTGATTACTCTATTAACCTTTATAGATATACTTTTAATTACTGGAGAATTGTTTTCTTTCTATTATTTTATAAGTGAAAAGAGCAAGTAATTTTAAATATGAACAATTGAAAACAAAAAAATCTTTAATTTTTAATATTACAATTCTGTTTTTATTTCTAAACTCTCATTAAAGAAATGCAGAAAAGGAGAGTTACCACTCTCTACCCAGGGAGAGATTTTTGTGTCTCTGTGAGCTGAGCCAGGACCGCGGTGGAAAAGCAAGCACTATCAGAGACAGGAACTGCTTATTTGGCACAGATTATTTTCTCATTGAAATGTACTTATTCTTAGCTATGGTCCACCTGAATTCACATTTTCCTGAGCTGTATCAGACCTCATCCTGGGAAGCATAGTTTCAGCAAAAGCATAATTTCAGGAGAAAAGGGTTTTGCCTTTGGAATATGGAAGCCAGTACATTGTCTAGGAAACAGGCCTCTGGGATCTCAACCTATCATCACTGAAGTGTGAAGTTCTAATTGTATTGCTTTTCATAATGCATCTGCTACATAAATATTATTCAATACCTGCAAATTTGCACTAGTGGGAAATGGAGAGGTTATAATGCAGGGAAGATTTATGCCCGCTAGATGCTGGGCTGTCATGATTAAAAATTTTCCACCCATTATGTGAATCCTATTGATCATTGCAGGAAGCAGAAAATTGTTCTGTTCATTGATTTTGCGTGGCTACAGAATGCATTAGGCCTGATGCATTTGATGGGTAGGCAAGTTTTCAAAGGAAGCTCAGTTAAGCTAATCTTAGTTCAGAGGAATATGCACAATGGAATAAGAAACCTTGTAATTGCAAGAGCAAATAGAAGAGTCAGAGGACTATATTATGAGCCATATCAGCATAAGAATTAGACATGAGCCTTCCCAAGAGACAACAGTAAAATGCATCAAGGCTTTGATGCTGTTTTTCATGAACGTAGCAATTACTGGATAAATTGGGTTTTAGCTTCTCACCCATCAGCCAAGATAGTGAACAAAAAGCAATTAGTTCTTCTGCCTCCTTAGCAAAGGGGGGTTATCTGGTTTTCATCGGCTCCATAAAATAACATAGTGAAGAAATGAGTTTGAATCCAAAAGTAGAGCAGAAAGGGTACAAGGGAAAAGGGGAGAGAAAAGGAAAGAAAATTTGCAGGCAGAGGGAATTTTACCTTTGAAATTTGGTTTCTACTGATTTGGTCCTTATTATCTCTGTCTTTTTATTAGCTTATGATAATGCTTCGAGTCATCTCTGTATCACATGCTGCATTTCCTATGAACAAAGGCTTTGAGCAGATTTAATTCCCAAAATAAAATCTGTCAGTATCTAATGCAAGGATTAATTTCAATCTTGGAAATAAAGGGAAGAAAAGATTATTTTGCATCTCAGCTGGATGCTGTCTTACTGGCATGTTACTACAATGTAAAGAGTTACATCACTACGATAAAGGAAATATTAGAATATCATGTACGTTTTGGTAGCGTATTAACTCTTCCTGGAAGTCTATGAGATGCAGACCCCTAAATGTCTAAGTCACTTCTAATCGTGGAACCTAAGCCACTCAGGTCCTGCAAAACTTTTGAAGGATACCTATCCTTAAAAATCTGGACTAAACATGTTTTTATTTTTATGTTTTTACTTTCTAGTTCTGGTAATTTTGTCAAGAAAAAGGCATGCTAAAATTACTACTTACAGACAATTCAAGTGTATCAGTGTTTCCACTATATTAAAAAAAAAAACCTGCCAAAAAAGTACTACCAGCAAGATTAATAGGTATTTTAAAATTGTAATGGATAGTTTGTAATGTGTGTTTACTCAAATAATACCCTGTTGGTTTAGGTGAAAAAAGCACAGGGATGCTATTACATTCTCCCTGTTTTATGTCTCACAACATCAGATTTTTGAAATAGATTTGTCTGTAACAATGACAAATTTAAAGGCACAAATCCTTTAGCTTATAAGTATCATTAGGTGAACAACAGTCATATTTGATCTTCCCTGTATATAAACAGTAACAAGTGAGGTTCAAGAGTTATGTTATTATATTTATTTGTGGTTACTAACCACAAATTTGGTCTTAATACTGCAAGATGCTATAATTGTAAGTGTGAGCATGAGCTCTTTAAGTAAAACAAGACTGAACATATTTATGATCATGAAAATCTTTCTAGGCTTGGGGATGTATCTGTTACATAGAGAATATATGATCAAGTCTACTTAAATATTCCTGTTAGATAGTTTTGGTCCCACTGAGCTTGAACTCGCAGGACTTGACTTTGAGCATACAGCTAAGAGCATGCATGTAGTATGATAATGTCTGTAACAAAATTTGGAATTGAAAGGGTTGTTACGGAATGCTTTCACCCTTTCTTGATCTCCTTTAAATGCACAGATCATCACAACTATTTCATTTTACCAGCAGACTAAAGAAAATTTTGGTTAAACAGAAACTTTATCTGTGACTAAGTCCTGCAAATATTTGAAGGGCAACTCCTGAGTAAGTCCTGCAAAGATTTATCCCACGTATATGAAGCTTTGGAGAACTGGAATCCTAATCTGTAATGATGAAGCAAGCCCTTGTACGGTAGTTTAGTTATTCTACCGCTTTCTAAATCTAGCAGTATCTAGGGGATTAAAGCAATAGCAAGAAAAACAATGTTGTAACATAAAATGTCAGGATTTGAAAGAATGGGAAATCACAGAAGGAACAACGATCATAGCTCGGCACTGAGGTCTTTAGCCATACAACCCAGAGGATAGATTTGCTCTTGTCTGGAAAGCAGCCCAGCTCAATTTAAAAGACCAGGTTCAGGAATTACTCAGACACAGTGTGTCTAGCTAGACTGGAGCAATTGAAATATCTGCCCACACAGTTGCTTACCAGACAATGTATTCATCTTTTGACAGATCTTTCATCAATGTTATTTAACAGTTGTTTACTCCTAAAGCATCCAATTACCAATTAAATGCTATTAAAAGGCTTGCATCGCTTTTCATTTACTTAATTCTACTGTTTCTCTGGGAAGATATCACAGACCACATGCCTTGACTTTTTCCAGCAGGCAAATCTGAACTGTAATTCTGTACTGTGCATCAAACTGGATGGCTATAAACAATGTAGGATGACAAACAAACACATCCAGAAACCCAGGGGTAAAAACAACAAAAAAAATTTCTGATAGACAAACCACCTGCTAGCTTGGGGTTCTCTGCTGCAAACCTGAGAGTTTACCGCTCTCATTTTGCACAATAATTCATGGTGGCAGCCTCTGAGATTTTAGACCTGTAGCAGCCACTTTCCTGCCCATATTACCCGCCTTTGCAGTAGTTGTCAAAACTCATTGCAAGGCAATTACGGTGATAAGCACCAAGACAGACGAGAGAAAATTAGATAAAATGTAAATGAGGGGAGATTATGCTGAAGCTATAGGGTATGATCTCAGTGACCTCCTGTGGGGCTGTTAAGAGGCACAGGAAAGAGCTACACAGCCTTGCTGTTTCATAATTTTTGTCATAAGGTTTTATCCTGCTGAATCCTAAAAGCTTAATTCTCAGGAATAAGAAGTGCATAGGTCACTTGGCTCCTACTCTGGAGGGCATGTAAGAAATTTGGGGCTGGGGGGAGCAGCTCTGAAGCTAGAAATTACAATTTCCATTTTATGCAGCTAAATACAAAGAATTTTTGTTCTCGTGAAACCTGTGAATGGGAGCTGGCAAACATAGCCAGTCCAGTAATTGGCTAGACCACTGTGGCTGTCAGCAAAAAGAAGTGAAAAATGATAACAATTGTCTTTTAAATCATCCTGCTGGAATATGTTACTGTTTATCTAAAACTGAAGGCTTCTTCCTGTACACAGTCAGGCTCATCTGCAAAATGTGTGCTGCATACCCTTCGGGAAAACTAATAGCTCTTCCTCTGACATGACTTCATAAAGGAACAATGTTTTGGATGAAAAGCCAAAGAAAGGTCAATATTGTTTTCAAGAGAGGTGAAGTACTAATATTTTTTTTTTTTTAACAGGAAAATGAATAAGAAAGAACTAGATCCAAAACTCCATGGATTCAAGGGGAAAATGTCTCCCTATATCAGAAGTTTTGGATCAGGCTTGAAACACCTGCAGTGGGCAGGTAGTGTTATGTCACTGAAAAACACAAATAGTTGTAGATGACCACAAAAAAAATTCACATGAAAGAGAAATATTTTTAATGAGTTACATAGAATCCATGTGTTTCTGCAGCCACATGTTCACCCCTGGGTGGCAACCCTGGCACTAAGATTTTTGGCAACTGTTTCTCTATATAGCTTCCCCTTTTCTTTCCTAAAACCTCATATTTTTTTCCCCCCTCTTCTGTTACCCAGAGATTTCTTAGCTGTATCTAATACATCTATTCAGAGCATGCACCAACACACAGCCATCTGCACTCTAAGTCAGATAGAAGAATGAAAAGCTTTTTGGCAGAGTCCCTGAAACGTAGGTAGAATGAATTGTTGAAAAGTCCCAAATGACTCAAGTGTTAAAACAGCTTGTATCCGTTTCTATGACTTTCCTGTCATTTCAAATATATAATCTGTGGTATTTTCTTTCCTTCAGGTTCACCTCCTGGGTGCATTCTGTAATTCTAGAAATTACTTTTGTTTGCCAAACACTCCTATAAAATTTCAAAAGTTTTTAGTTGTATATGTTGACTTTTTTCCTAATTCCATGATCCATCACACAATATTTTAAATGAAGTGTTGCTCATTTAGACAGCTACATTCTGATAAGCACTGGAAAGAATGTTATCACATTCTTCATGGCAGGTCATGTGTTTTCTATGTATTTTTTGTATCCCATATCACTTTGGTCATTCCACAAACCATTCTATTAAATGTTTGCCATTTAATGATAAAAATAAAAAGTAAGTTTTCACATCTGAAACTGGTTTACCTCCCTTTTGATGGAATCATAAAATCATAGAATCATAGAAGGTTTCGGGTTGGAAGGGACCCCTAGAGGTCATCTAGTCCAACCCCCCTGCAGTGAGCTGGGACACCGTTAACTAGATCAGGTTGCTCAGAGCCCCATCCAACCTGGCCTTGGAAATTTAGGTTTTTTTCAATTTACATTAGATCTCCTTTTTTATTATAAAACATGGTTTCTTTTATTTCATACTGCTAAATACAGTGGAACAAAAACTGATTTCGGAGAATTAAGTTCTATTTAGATTAATTTTATTACCACAGTGCCCATAGGGTTTGCCTTTTGTGTTTGTGTGTGTGTTTGATAAGAGAAAACTGTTTTTAAAAAATACAGTATCATAAAAAAATGCATAATAGAAACCAGTAAAAGCTGTATGAATGGGGAAGTGGGAGAGAGAAATAGATAAATATACTTACCCGTTGCTAGAGATGCTAAAATCAAGTGCTAGCTATTTTCTTACCCCAAAATTAGGGAAGTTAGCAACTGATGATAGTTGAGCATGACTTCCATGCCATATTATCTATAACATGTGTCCATCTGGCTTACTACAAATCTGCCTTGGTGAATGTGCATCCAGTGCTCTAGGGAACATGGCATGCTCCATGCTCTACTTCTTCCCCATCTAAAAGCTTGCTTCACTGAGCAGCCTACCTGAGCAAATGGGTTTGGGGCTGTCCTCACAGGCGCATCCCCAGCTGTACCTGCAACAGCCTTGGCAGGAGCTGCCTCTTCAAGCTATGGGCTACAGGTGTCTGGGGTGACCCTCAGAAGGAAATGTGGGCATATCCGCATACTTAACTGGCTGACCTTGCATTTCCTGTGGCTCCCTACTGAAGATTTTAAGCACTGTATTTGACCTTAATTTCTTCAAAGCGTTTAAAAATGAGCTAAGGTTTAATACCTGCTTTTGTCCTTTTCTGAACTGTGTCCACCACGAATTGCTTAACTCGATCATTAGGGCCCTACACCAAGCAGATTTCTAAGCCAAGCATGCCTTTAAGACCCATTGAAAGGACTGGGACTACCCATGCCTATAACCACAATGTGCTTTTTTCAGTACTTGAATACCTTAGGCCACACAATTTAAATTTGGGGTTAAAGCTGAGTGTGTTTGAACAATTTGACAGGCTAATCCTTTTTCTTTATTTTAAAAATATGCAGTTCTCTGTTTCCCTGCAAAAAGAATCAGTGCTACAGTTCCTTTTTTATTTTTATTAGAAATTATTCTAACCTAATCTTCCCTAATTTACTTTAGGATTTTAGGTTGCTCTGTTCACCTCGTTATCTGGATTCCTTCCATTTAGCAAAAAGCAATATTAAAGTCCCCAGAAAATGTCATGGAACTCTACTACTTCTTTTATCTTTTGCTGTCAACACTTTCTTTTGAGTATGGGTTTTTACTGTTCTTTTGTTTTATTTTTTTCTTTTTTTTTTAATTAGTGAATGGTAATTGAATCTAAGAGTGTCAGTGACAGTGAGAAGCATCATTCTCACAGTGGAAAGTTATTCTTTGAAATACGGTTTTGTAATATTTTCTAAGAAAGGAACCTAGTGAGCAAAAGGACAAGGAAATAGACCTGCTATATGAAAGTAACTTACAACTAATAAAATATAGAAACCAAAATAACAAGAGGTACATTGTAAAACTAAGCTTACTTTATCTTGATGGGACAAAAAAGAAGTAGGAGTATGCCTTGCTTACATTATGAATTAGCAATTGTTCACAGTTTTGTTAGTTGCTTCTGTGCCCTATACAATGTGGCAATTTTGCTAGTTAATTGCGTATTAAATTCCAAAAGTCGTGGAATAAATCTGGTCTTCCCTGCAAATAAACTTCAATGGATTAGAAGAACACAGGATGAGTAAAAGATGTTGAATGGAGAACAAGGAGCCCATTATGTTTCCTATCATGGAAAAAGTGAGATTCTATAATGTTTTCTTGTTCCACTTTTTCTCTTGTAGAGGAAAAAAATTCTCTCTTTTGTTACTTATTAAACATTCTCCTGCCTATCCCCCATCAAAAAGGGCATGAATAAAAATACTCCATTTCAATAATTTTGAGATTATTTTGAGACTCCTTTTTTGAAGATTCTGCTAGCATGTAAACCAATATTTTCCTGTGAAATGGTATGTTTTATCCAATCAACAGAAAGATCTCTTAATCATAAAAGTTTAACTTCTTCCAGCTCTATTCAGCCTTGAGCTGGCTTCCCTGGGATCAGCATGCCAGCCTAACTTGTTCCTCCTGTGGAATGCAAGAAATGGAAAAAAAAAAAAAATGGAATAATGCCTTGTAATTCTGTTATACAGCATCTGTATGGGAGGATAAATGCAGACTTTTTACATGAGCAAGAAGTAGCCAGAGCTAGTAGCATTCCCTGGCTCTCTTGGCAATACCCATGCCAAACCTGCTTCCTCAGGCTTGAGGCAGGTACTGGCCTTTATAAGAGGATGGAAGAATGTAGCCTGTTTCTTCCTCAACATCTCCACAAAAACTTTAGAAATCAGTCCAGATGGGGGAGTCATTGTTATGCTTCCCATTAACCATAATTTTTAAAGTACTGAAATAACTTTGCAAACCCTTTTTGCAGAAGCATATTGGTTATTTGGCAATAAAACTCATTGTCAGAAAATAACTTCTTCATTCTTAGAAAAATTTTCCAACTATAAACTAGGTATATCAAAGATATAATCTAATAGACATAGAGACGAATCAATCAGTAGTGTTTCCTTAGGATTCCTATGGGTCATTTCTTTAACATCCTCCCAACATGTTATAATTTCTGGAAAGTTTTAGCAGATATGGATAATATCAGGGTATTGCACATTCCCTCCGTCATCCCTGGAGCCATATCCTGCTATTAAATATGTATAATTTATGCACTGTTTAATAAGACTGATGTAGATATTGACTGAATGTTCATATTTTGTGTATCTACTTTAGTATGTTGCAAAGCAATCTACTTCAGTGTTTCATAAAGTTTTTTTGTTCTTTACTTAAATCACTCTGGAAGCCCAAATTCACTGAGATACATGTAAGTATATTTGTACCTGAGCACATCTGAAGAGTTATCCCCATTTTTCTCACAGAATTTCAAACTAATTTTCTCTGTATCCAGTAACATTCTAAAAATATAATATTTGAAGTTACTGGCATTGACAGATACAATGGCAAATTGGAAGGGCCATAGGAAGGATCTTAGAGCACTATAATAATTTTACCTTTTTAATATAAGATAATTCTCTGCTGCTCCTGCCTGTTTCATCTTACTCCATATGTTCCAGGGACTAGGGTATAGTGTATTCTGGATTTGTTGTGACTGTAGTTTATGGTGAAAAATAAGATTTAAACTTTAGTCTTTCTATACGAAGACATACTTATTCCCTTTGATGATAAATCCTTGGCACAGTACCTTGCATGCCTGCATCTAGATAAATTGGGTAATTTTACAGACTGATTTGAAATTTCAGATTACAATTAAAACCATGTAAAAATTACATGCACTAAGAAGCCGGTCTAGTCTTATCAGCTTTCAAGCATTTGCAAGAATTCTTTCCTCTCATTTTTTGCTCTCATATTCTTTCTTTCATTCTCTGTGAAGAGATAAACTGTTAAATTCAGTTTGAAGATACTTTAGTGAGTTACCAGAGTAACATTTACCTGCTCCATGTACAGACGGTTTCAAAAGGATTTAAAAAGGAACACAGGATTATCTAACATTTCCATTGGCTGGAAAATTTATAGCCAGGTTTTGTGACGTAGAGAAAAATGCTAACATCTTAGACTGTTCTAGCTTTGAATGAAGAATGCAGGAAGAAGGTGGTTAATAGATAAAACACTGCAACTGCACCTTGGAGAAAGGTAATTGTGAAGTGAAAACCCCTGCATCATCACAACCAAGTTTTGATAAATTTTCTTTTCAGACAATCAAGGTTCAGCATTGACCTGTTCCTTTGCATTATTTGTGCAGCTACTGTGTTCCTATTAGTGATTAGAAGTATTTACAGCCTGTCTACCTGACTTAATGTTGTATTTTATAAAATTCCCCACACACAATACTTGCAAAATAGATCAGAAGTTTCAGAGTGTGTTTTAGAAAAGTTATAAACTCTATTGTACAGTGATGATCCCATTGACTATATAATACAATTTTTTAAATAATTAAACTGTTCAGATTAGTTTTACTCTCTGCTTGATTGTAATGAAGCTTTATGGGTAGCTGTAATTAACCTCTACTGATGTTAATTATGCACAAAGAGGGATCTTGGAACTGCTGACCATGCAATTCGTTAAACGACTCAGGAGGTGATATGGATTGCACAGTGTTTATATGCACTCTTTCAACCTATTGTACAATGTGAAGCCAAAGTGGTGAGAGTTGTGCTTTGAAAAAATATGCAGAATTTTTTTTGCATAGTAAAATCATTGAAGCTCATTTACCTTGGAGCTAAAATGACCACAGGTTTCACTAAGATACCTCTGTAAGGGTCCTGCTGCAAAAAAACTTCTTTGTAGAAGGTTATCAAGCCTAATTAAACTTGATTAAATTCCTCAAAGGACTCCTTTTATGAAGGCCCAGTTCCACTCAGAGCCCATACACAGAGAAGGAACACAGCTCTGTGTACTACCTCTGCATTGACTTTGCAGGTCATGGCAGTAACCTCATGAAATATGGCAGGGCAAGGACACAGTTACATTCTGTTTCGTGATGTAAAGGTGTTGGCATTTCAACAGGCAACTGCTCAGGTAGTTATCCTACATAAAATCTAAATTTTATAGGTCAGTTTGTAAGATTTTTTTTATTAGGAAAATTTCTCACTCCATTAGCCTACAAAGGATTAACTACTTCTGTTTTATGTAGGGATCAAAACAGTTTATCAGAGCACAGTTTCTCCAAGCTGCAAGCAATGCTAGAATAACAGGCTTCAAATAATTCTACAAACAGACTAAAGCAATTAAACTGAAATATCCCATTTTCTGTTAAAATGAAGAAATTTTAATGGGCCATAAGCATGTTTAAAATGTGTTTAAAATAATAAAAATCAAAAAACCCAGAAAAAATAAAAAACAAACACAAAACCCAAATAAACCACACTAAAAACCCCACCCCAAAACCCACAAAAACCTTCAAGTTTGTGGTTTTGTGTGTTAAAAAAAACAATAATGCAGATCAGAACTCAGGGTAGAAGCTCTGTAGTAACAACTGAGGACCCCAGAATCCATCTGTGTCAGGGCTGGAGTCCTGTAGGACCTCTGAACATATCTTTTTATCTTTCTAGGTCTACTCCAGTTCTTCTGGATGGGAGAAAGAGCAGGGGCTAAAAATGTTGGGTTTATGATAATGGCCTTGTACTGAATAAATTCTTACAGTCCTCATGACCATTTAGAAGATTTACAGAGTTCCTTGCTGCAATAAAACCTCTCCAGAACTAGTCCCTCACATGTACACTTTCTTCCCATGGAAATACCCAGTGAGAACTTATCAATAAACAGTATAGTCTAGAGTTCTCCTCTGCAGAGTGACTAAATTGCTTCACTAGCATCAGAGAAATACAAGATCAATGCTTTATTAATATCACCTTTTCATATAACCAAAGTTTCTTTCATTGGTAGTTTCTTGTGAGTTGGAATTAAAATGCCCAATGTCATAGTGATATTAAGCCAATATCATCACAAAATCTGTTCAGCTAAACATACTTTTAATATTTATTTTGAATATTTAATACTTGTGAATAAACAAGTTGAAAATACAATTTGTGCCAGCAACATATTCCTTTAGATGTACTAGAAATCAGCATATCTTGAAGGTTGATAAAGCTTCAAAAAGGTATTTTTCTCTTTGCTAATTCCTCCTATATAATTACAATGTGTGAGTATAATAGTGATCCAAAGCAGTGTCATTATACATGTTCACAACACGAGAGTTTGGCATTGCAAAGTACAAAACCACCACACACTAGAACTGGATAAAGTTTCTTTTCCCTTAGATCTATAAGCCTCATCAGCAAGCACAAACTTTTCACCCCAGTTGGTTTACTTACAGATCTACAATCTTAATCTAGGTTGATTTCTTCCCCCCCCTGCCCCCCAAAATCTTGTCCAATGCCTCAGATATTTTCCTTTGGTTTACAAGCAATTGCCTCTAGTAACACATGGCTGATAAATAGAGCTTTTAATTTTAATTCCAGCAAGTCATCTTACTACCTATTTTCCTAATCATTGCAGAAAATATCGCTATCATCGTACCAGTCTTCTACAAATAATAACCTTGGTTCGCACCATTTGTGTTTCCAACGTACAAGTTATGTCTAGCTTTTGCAGAAATTTTTTCCTGAATAACAGAACTAAAACATGGACTCTATATCAAAGTACACAGATGAATTCTTCATCTGTCCTTCTTTTGTACTTACATCACTTAAAGTATTCTTTTGCCCAACCTTGACAAACGTAATCTTCCCTATTTCCCCCCTAATCTTCCAGAAAAATATTGAGGAGAAGATTTCTTTCTGGTACGACTTCTTCATTTATAGGTCTTCTGTAAGCAGTTCTCGGTGGTTCTTTTTCTGTTAATCTAATCAAATACAAGCTGCTTACCATCAATTTCTAAGGTGCTCTCAGTCTATTCCCATTTTCTTACTATTGTTGTATCATTTCTTAAGTTATCTCCCATTCATTACAGAGAAGCCATTTGTCTGGCTCTCGACTAGTCCATGCCATCAACCTCCTGTATTGCTGGATTCGCGTTGAAACAATCGTTCTGCTTTTTCTGTGATGCTTCTTGTACCTGCAGGGAGTTCTCTGCAAATAAGTGCAAAGTTAGCTCTCCTTCTTCCTTCAGTTCCATGATCCCATTAAAAGCTTACAAAAACTTCATGAAAGTTTGCAATACTAATGCTGCCTACCTGCTCTCCAGTGCTGCCTTGTACTTTTTGTGGGTTTGGATTGGTCTGCCTCTTCTTTTATACCTTGAGTACAACTTCCAGGGACAAAGATAGTCTTTCTGTGTTTGTAGGCCAGATACAACAGACAGACCAAGACTAGGACTGATTAAGTAATCTGTAATATCAGTTAATGGTACTTAGCATATTACTGCTTTATATAATTGTATATACAGTACTTATAGGTTTCACGAATAAGATAAACAGTATTCTCCAAGTGTTAAAGCAGATTGTGATTTCCCCAAAGCACCTGTCTGAGGTTTCCAAGCAGATTTTTAATTTACCTTTTGTACCTTTGAGCTTGTTTTCAGATGTTTTGCAATAAGTAATAGATTGCCTGGGGATGCTGTGAAGTCTCCCTCATTGCAGGTTTTCAAGAAGACTCTTGACAAACACCTGTCAGTAAAGGCTTGGGAATAGATGATCTTGACTTTGGGGCAAGGGGCTGGTCTAGATACTGGATTCTTTCTATCTCTCTATTTCTAGATCTCCTTTTCAAAGATAACAAAAGTCCTGTGTTAAAAGTCTCGACTATGGAAAGCACACAAACGGGGAAATACACCTTTCTGCAGAAAACATGTAAACATGTCTGTCACCATGCAGACCAGCTGCTTGGGTGCCAGAAGCTGTGTACACCCAGGGCAAGGGACTCTACCCTTTCTGGATTAGGTAGGCAGACAAGTTGCAGCATCATATTGAGCAAGCTTGTTCACTTCCTCTTCCAGAACTACTTCAGATGTCTCCACACAGCAACGTCAAACATAGTGTAACCCAGTTCTGGGCTTCAAAGACAGAGGAAGTTGGTTTCAATCCACAGGTAGGAATAGCATGTACTGGGGAAAAACTGAATCACTTTTTCTTTCCAGCTGCTTAAAATACATTTCAGGCTTCTGTAGTCAGACTCCCTGGCCAAGGAAATTAATTTTAATTTTCTTGTGTCATGTTCCAGAATGTAAATGTTTTTTATGCAGGATCCTATCTGTGAAATATGTAGTTAGATCACTGTCTGGATCATTTAATTGTCTTTCAAATAGAGCTTTGGAGAGGATTCTTAGGAATTGTGTCCATCTGCTTGAGTGAATCATATGAAATAAATCAGAAGTCCTCCCTAGACCTCACTGAGTATTATCACTGGGGAAAAATAGGCCAAGATTTCACCTTGGTCTTTCATTTAGTGGTGTATAAAGTTTAATTTGTTACCCAAACTTGGTTTACTTGGTAATTAATTTAATATTTCCCTTTCACCTTGACTTTGAATGTAGATTTGAGTTTCAAGTTTCTGAAGCACTTCTGACAAAAACAAATTCACTGTTTTTAATAGTCATGTGACATGGCAATAAATCCAAGCCATACCTGGCCAGAAAACTTTATTTTATCGGTACAATTTTTAGTGAGCATTACAAACAAAAGTTGAAAATCTGTATCAGCAATACCCGTACCAGGATCGGTCACAAGTTTATTCCAGTCTACCATAATTTGAAATGAAAATTGAAAAAATTGTTGTACAAGAGGAAACTTCAAAATAGTCCACATACAAATAAATAAAATAGTGGATGGTGGTAGTGGGTGTTTGGAACATACCACGTTGGTGCTTAGTTTTCAATTATTTTAAACATTAACATGTACTTACTGTTTGATATATATTGTATTTTTCCTACTACACAACTGACAAAAGCTAAGTATGAGACACAAAATGCTGCAACTTTTCTTGCCAGCGCTGTTTAATCTCTCTTTTATCGACTAATTTGAGTAGAATCCAAATTTAAGCCCAACTGTTTATAGTAGTATTTGATCATTGACAAATTTATTAACAAATTAAGGAAGTTTTTTAAACTTTGTATTTTAACCTACCATATAATTTAAGAAAAATAATTAAATATATTATAGGAAATGCCTCAACTTGTCTCACTTGGAAATTACTCACGCAATTTTCTGCCTTTGTTATTCTCATATGCATACGCTCGCACTAGTGTAAAAACCAGTACACCTAGTTTCTGTGCAGAAACATGTTATATGTGTATGAATATTGTATGCAAAGGAAATAAAAATCAAATATTAGACTAAGTTCTTAGGCTTGTCTAGCAAAGAAATAACAGGTAAGCTAAACTATCCTTGAAGCTCACAATTTCATGTTCAAACAATAAAAGTCAAGCTACACAATTATTAAAACAAGCTTCTGAAAAATATTCTATGTATATTTCAATATTTATAAGTATCTTATGAATAGGTGATGTAAGATATATAAATCTTGCAAAGCAACAGAGTCCACCTTTCTAAGTAACAGTTATTTTTCTACCATTTAAAAAAATAGTTTATTGGTTTGGTACTAAACAAGCTCTGATTTTTTTTTTTCTTATTTCAAAATTACTCTTCCATCACTTCGTAATATTTAATTTATCTTAATAAACTTTTCCAAAATCACTGATGGTTGTTAATTTGTTGTCAAAACCCTATGCTTTAATTTTATCAGACAGAAATATGAATTAGTCTAAACTCTTTCTCAAAGTTTGAGACAGCTATTATAATGATAAAAAAGGAAGTGCAGAGCACAATTTTGTGTCTTCCAGCACGGCATTTTCATGTCGGGCATATCCAGTCCAAATTAATTTGTGTTAGGGAAGTTATGCATTCTCAGTATGACATAATTCACATTACCTTTTCTCTCTTATAGGAGTATTTTTGACAAAGTTCTTTATCAATATCTATAACCAAGCATGGAGACCAAGAATAGATCCCTATCACAAACCATTCTACCTCAAAGAAATTTTGCCCTAAACCAATCCAGTTTTATCTATGCTACCAATTTTTGTTTAAAAAAAACCTAAAGCACTCAATTTTCATAGAATGCTGTCTCACCCGTGTAACCTTTGTTTCTATTTTTCCTGGCCACCACACACCTTTGATTTCAGTTATGACAACTACTCCTCTTGGTTTTCATAGAATCATAGAATGTTTTGGGTTGGAAGGGATCTTTAGAGGTCATCTAGTCCAACCACCATTTTGTCTATCTCTTTGATAGCATTTTTTATATTTTTCACCAACAGTTCCTGTCTCTCCAAACTTCCCACGTTGACATACAGGTCTTTCAGTTGCTTTCATATTGACCTCCTCCTTGCTTAGACAACCCTTTCTCTAACTGTGTTGCCTTCCTGAATACTGCTTTGCAGTATGCTGCTTCAAGGCATTTATATGAGCAGCTTCTTTCTCTCCTTTTTCTGATTTTGTATTCCCATTCACCTTGGTTTCCTTTGTATTTTAACACCAGATAGGCAGTTGGTTAACACTTTTGAGCTTCATCTCCAAGGAACCAATGCCTCCTTGTACCAATCTAATAGAGACTTTGAATGAGGAGGGCATACATCCTCCAAAATTTTTTATGATGAATGATGCTGGATGATGTCCGGCACGGCAGCACTCAACGGTGGCGTAACTTCATTCAGGCCACGATAGTCTACTGTCAGTCTCCACTCTCCATCAGACTTTCTCACTGGCCATATGGGGCTGTTAAAGGGTGATCGAGTCTTGCTGATCACTCCTTGGCTCTCCAGTTGACGAATCAGCTTATGGATGGGAATCAGGGAGTCTCGGTTAGTGAGATATTGCCGCCTGTGAACTGTTGTGGCCAGCGACTATTAGACTAATAAAACGAATGCT
>BOSO01021144.1:0-19640 GCA_018403395.1 Gorsachius goisagi | reverse complement strand
AACACTGGAACGGGTTGCCCAGAGAGGTGGTGGAGGCCCCATCCCTGGAAACATTCAAGGCCAGGTTGGACGGGGGTCTGAGCAACCTGATCTGGTTAAGGGTGTCCCTGCTCCCTGCAGGGGGGTTGGACTAGATGGCCTCTAGGGGTCCCTTCCAACCCAAAGCATTCTATGATTCTCTAACAACAAGATTGTTTTCTGAATAGTAAGAAGTTTTCTAAGTAACCTCTGTATTTACCTGCACATACTTTTGTTAGCATCACAGATTAAATAACTGTTTTGAATGCAAATCATATCCAGTCTTTCTCCTTCATTTTCCCCTGCTTTTCTTCCTGACTTGTATTTTTAATCCAGTCCTCCTCAGCCTTTGCTTGTGCAGTTAAATATCACCCCCCGACCCCCAGCTCTGCTGCAGCCTCTGGTCTCTCTCTGTATTTTCTCAAATAGCCATTTCACTCCTGCATTTGTTTGGTTGGTTGGTTTTCCCCTCTCTCTCTGTATGGTCATCTTTAGTTCCCCCCTTTCTTTTCCTCTGTTGGTTTTTCACCTCCTCGCTGATTTGACTTATATATCTGTGCCACGCTATTTCTCATCTGTTCAGTTTCTTTTGCAATAACATTATCCCTCATTGCCAACTCTCTCATCGTCTCTTAAGCTGGATCTTAAATCCCCCTTGCTCACTGCTCCTAATTTCTTCTCAAACTCACACGCTATGCTGTTTATTTTTGCCGCCCATCTTCCTCTCTGCGGTAGGTGCTCAGCCCTCCTTGGCTCTCTGCCTCTCCAGGCCTGTCCCGAGGGCTACATCAGGCTGCCCGCTTACATCCACAGTGGCAACACCATGCTGCTGTCCCCACCACCTCCAGAGGTCCTAGGTCATGAAGGGGATCTCTGGTGACAAGAAAAAGGAAGTATTCGGTGTTAGTCTGAAGTATCTGGTTTATGAGTTAAACTTTGCTGTCAAAGTCTCATTAATTCCAGAATTCAAATTTTTATATTTAAAAAAAAAATCAGAAATCCATTTAGAGTGCGTTTAAATTGACAGCCACTTCTGGGTTTGCTGGGACAAATGCACGTAGAATGAAGCGCAGGTTTCCCGTGGTTAGAACAGCGAGTCAGGGATGGGAAACATAACACATTAAATCCATCTGCCAGTGAACATGATGACTGTTTTCTGCAAACGTTTTCTAGATTTTCCTGGAGCTGTTTTAATAGTCAGAAGCAATGGATTATTCTCTAGAGACTATTCTTTCATTCAGTGATTTGTTATAAGGCAGTTTCCTCTGGTAGTTGATCTACATTGTAACTTTACAAATTTTGTCTTTAAGCTTTTTACCTGTAATAAGCATATCTTGTTTTCTTTTGGAATAAGCTATCCATCAAATATTTGTAGATTAGTTATCACGTTGTCCTTTTTCTGCTGAGCCTTCTCCGTAATGGAGCATATACTACTTTGGTTTTGCAAAATCACTGCAGAAGAGCAAAGCAGAACTGTTTATTTTATACTTACTTGCGCGCGCGTGTGTGTATATGGATATATAAAAATAGGTAAATATTGTTCAGCTTGGATAATGGAAAGCAGGACAGAATTTTTTTCTTGGAAATACACAAAGGCATCTTTGTACGCCACCTCAGTTGTTGGTCTGTTATATATAGTCCCGGGCAGGCTGCTCTACGTGCCCCTGCTTGAGCAGCAGGTTGGACCAGACGATTTCCAGAGGCCCCTTCCAGCCTCAACCATTCAGTGATCCTGTGATCATCTTAGTTGACATATGTTTAGTAATTTGTTTCTGTTTTAATCAGGTTTTTCTGTAGGTCTTTGTAACTGGCTTCCAATTTAAACTAACATTTGGGGTTTGTTTTCTTTTTTCTTCCTCCTCGTTATTTTCGTCAGTCACATGTCAGTAATGTTCCATTGTTAAATACAGTTCCAGAATTGTTCCACTTCTGACAGTGGTTTACACCTTGGGACTGGAGTTGTCCTATCCGTCAGTATAAAATTATGGATCTTGGCTTTAAAATGCCTCTAAATTCTTCTAGTGTTTTAGCAGTTACACTTGACAATAAGCGTTGCTTGAAAAGCTAAAATAAGTGGAAAGATAATACTGCTAGTGAATCTCACTGATCTTTTTATTGTCTGTCATTTCAGTCATCAGAGGCAAGAAGTATATATTTTTTTACCTTTTCTACATTATTTGAATTGAGAACACACTGTGTATTTTGTAAATATTCATTTAGAAGAAAACAGAAGGAGGCAAAAACCCCCAAAGACTAAGAGATAAAATGGCTTCTCATGTCTTCAGTGGGATTGCAGAGATGGTCCCTGTCTTCTGTTTGCTTTTTGAGCAGTCTGTCTGGAATCAATGGGCACTTGGAGTACAGGGACGTACTGCAGGCTGAGATTGCCAATGCAGTCGAAAACAGAATGAAAATGGTTTGAACAGATGAAAGAAGAAAATCCCTTTCTGGCTCCGCTTATGCATCCGTGGCCATCTGCTCCATTAAGGACCAGTCATTAAATCTTCTGGATTTAGTAAAGCACTGACAGTCTCCACCTGGCATCTTAACTGTTATCTTAAAAGAGGTACCAGATTTACAGTAATTACTAGCTTAATAAGATACTATTTTTTGCTATTTCAAGTTCTTACAGTTTAGGTATTTTAAAATGCCACCAGTCATTTTTTGCAGTGCTGAATTAAACTTTTTATTATCTTACTGTAGGGCTGCTCTAAACATCATTAATCACTTTTATATTTGTTAGTGATATATTTCTTTCTGTTTAGAAAGTACTGACAGCAAGTGCCAGCATCTTTACATTAGATAGATGTCTATAAATGTAAAATATCCATACTAGCAATACTTTCCTACTCCATAGCGTAAGATGGCCACTAAATGAAGACAAAGTTAAAACTTCAGATGGAGCTGAGTTGATTCATAACACTATAGAGCATATTTCCCATGCCTCTCTAATATATGGTACAAACTCAAAGCAGGATACAGAGCAAGGTGGATCACTGAGATGATCCTTACAGTCTCTATGTAGGATCCTTATCTCACAAGTACTTGTGAATTTTCGTGCCAGTATCTTCATATTAGTAGGAGTACTTTCAACAATTAAATGTAAATATTTTTTTAGAAGTCAGACTCAATCAGAAGTTTGGTGAAAACTATTAAACTTTGTGATGATCTCAAGTTGTGTTATTGCAGAACACTGTGGGCTTAATAACTTGCATGGGTTTAGGGGACTGGGGAAATGCAGGGAGTGTTTAGAACAACATGGCATGTTGTAAGAAAGCTTCTACAATAAAATTCATATAAAGTAATAAATCAATAGTATTCTTTGGGATATTATGAAGGCTGTAGTTTTTATGGGCAAATGTGTTTTTTATTTTGTAATATGTTCACTGTGATCAAAACAGTAATCCAATGTAAGAGCAGCTTCCTCCAACAAGATCCAATAAAAGTGATATTTATGTATGTCATATTTATATACGATGGAAAAGCTGAATTTGTCATAAAAATGCATTGTAATACTTCCCAGTCCATGCATTCAATCTTCCCAAGGCTTAGAAAACCCTCAAACTAACCAATCATCAATAGGAAGCTTTTCCAGACGAGCCATTCAGTTTCTGCAGGATCCAAGTCTTCCTTTTTTTTTTTTTTTTAACTTAAAGCAAATTACCCTGCTTTTATCTAAAATTGCAAAAGTCAGTCTCCAAATCTTGAAACTAATTTAGCTAGAGCGCTCCACTGTTTCATCAAAGTCTTATATTTTATAAGGTTTCTATAGAATGAAAAGTAACCAAATCTGTGTTTATTGCTGCTGCTCTGAGTTCTTTTCATTTTATGAATGCATTTGGAAAACTGAGCAACAAAAATGAGCACTTTCTGCTGATAAATTTGAAACAAAAATTTTATCATTTTAGTTATGGGATTCTTTTTCTTCTTATTGACAACAAAACAAGTTGAGGTTGCACCATAGTTGTTACAGTGTTTTAAGCTTTCCTATCTTCTGGTGATTTCAGGTTATTGTATGGATTTGGGGGAAATTATTCTGAAAATCCTTATCCTCTGACATAAAACTGGAGAATCACTATGTGAATGCTTCTCTGCACTTGTCCTAATTACGTTCCATCTGCTCACTCATTGATCCTGACCCTCTGAGTTTAGGCAAGACTGGGACAGGGAACGGAATATATCTGGAATGATTCAAAGTGCCTCCTGAGATGGCTAAGAGATGTATGTACATGAAAGTGATTCTGAATGTCCCATAATGTGTGTGCAGTTCATAGGCACACATTGTTCCTTGTAGATTCAAATTATTAGCACCAAAACATCAAATTACACAATACCACATGAGATCGGAGTGCAGTATTAACACTAGCGTTATCACCTGTTGACAGACTTGTTATATCCTAACCAGTCTTGTAGCTCGAATGTTAGCAAGTCAACGAGCATATTAATTGCATTTTTGTGATAAGGTGTGCAGGACTGTGGGTAAAGGGAAGCTCTCCGTGGTTGTTTGATGTCTGCTCAGCCTCATGTCCTCATGTCCTTGAGAGCTAGAAGCTAAATAAATAAACTTTCAATTTGTCATGAATTATATAAAGCATGGTAGAAGCTGGGTATAGCTTTATAGTGGTTTCAGATGTTGGAATTTGAGAATAATGCTATCAGTTAACAGTTCCCAGTTATTTGAGAATAGTGCTATCACTTAATAATGCCATCAGTTAGTTATCAGTTAATATCAGATTCTGGTGTTCATTTGTGCTTAGAAGTATTGCTGTCACCGTTTCAAGGACACATAGGTTAGATCCTTCCATCGGAAAAGTATAATGGGACACTTTTTAAAGGGACAGGTAGCAAACAGTATTCTTCCTTACGGCAGGAAGCACATTAGATGGGTAAAGCTGTTCTTTCAGACTAAGTCATGTAACATGTTTAAAAACCTAATATAGTTGAGTTAGTGCCATGTGTCAACATGAACTGAGTTGGTTTAGGTGTAACTTTTTTCAGTGTCATTTACTTTGCAAATTATAGCTTTGTCCATGTGTTAAGCTGAAGTACCAGTCCACATCAAATCACTGAGTGTTAAATAGTAAAGCAATATCCAGATTTTTAAAAAATATTAATATTGTAGATTTATGCAAAGAGAGCAAATAAAACATAGGTGGAGTCAAAGGGCACAGGGACTCTTCTCAAGACAGAAGTCGGTAGCTATGAATTTATTTCCTTTGCTACGTAACAAACATTAATATTTAATAACTGCACCATGGATACTACAGTTCTTGGTTAATTATATAATACTGTTTCTACCTTTCCTAAAGCATTTAATGCCTCATTAAACTCATTCACATCATATTAAAATAATTAAAATGAATCTGTACCTGTTCTGCCTCTCACTGACAGGTGGCATTTCAGCAGTCCATTTTTATTTTACTAGTACTAGTGGTTGATACTTAACTTTTGAAACTTCTTTTTTTTTTACAGAGATCATCTATGTAATGGTGAGTGTAATCTTTTCCAAAACTGCTTTTTACAGGAAAGCTCTATGTAGTGCAGTGTAGTTGCGTGAATGCCACAAAGTCCTGTAGTAGATGTCCCTTCTCATCTGATATTTATGTAGCTGATAAAGAATTGTCTTTTTAATTGCAATAAAGTTCATAAATGTTCTCACAAACCACCTTCTGTGTGATATGTACTATTCCACAAAGGATATTTTAAAAACTCTTGGCATTAAAAAGCAAGAATATTTAAATCTATATTTTTAATGATGCAATATAGTATGCTATCATGTGATGCTAGATACATAACAATCTGTGTTTTACTTTACTGATGAAGGCCTGATGCTGAAGATATTTACAGATACACTTATTTTATGCAAATAAATATTTCTGTGACATTTGATTTTCCTGTTCAAATAGGTAAAGCTAAGCTATGATCAGGGCTTTTAAACCTAGGTCCCGTGCTGTTAGTGTTTTTAAATGCATTTCTTTCAGAAGAGTGATCCCTGCCTACCAGCCATCTTCTCCCCAAACCCCCAGATTGTTTCTTCATTTGTCTTTAGAGTACTTCACCTTGTAATATGTGGGAAAATAACTGTGTATTTTAACAACTTGCATGTTTCAGGACCCAATTATGTTTGATCAAACACAGGGAACTATTCATAAAACCGTAACCAACAGATAGAAAGGTTCATGGAATACCTAAATATCTCTGTTTTCTTTTTAGCCAACTAATGGGATTTTCATGAGTGCATTTCTCATCGTGTTACCTCTGGAGTCCATGGCTCATGGGCTTTTCCACGAGCTGGGAAACTGTCTGGGAGGAACCTGTGTTGGGTATGCTGTTGTGATTCCCACCAACTTTTGCAGGTATAGTTACCACATATTTCAGCTTTGCAGTAGTGTAAGTGTACTGTTAGCTTGTAGAGGCAGTGCAGTGCTGTTGCTTGTATTTTTCAATAATTACATACAGATTTAAATAATAGGCAGATTTTGTATTTTTCCTTTTCCTCACCTTCCAAAAAGAATGAGTAACTACCAACTCCACACTTTTACATGTATTTAATTTGCTTTTAAGAAGGCCAATGAATGCTTTATGCATTAGTCGTGCATAGGCAGATTCCACAGTCCGTATCTCACGCAAAGGAGGACAGGGCATTTGACTGACTGCAGTTATTTTATAACACGGGATTGAATAAACCAAAAAGATCAGTTTAAACCAATTTTAAATTCTATTAAATGAGATGGTGTCTACATTTAAAGGACATTGAAATTAGATTTGCAAGTGGACTACGTGTCAGTTATTGGTATTGTGAACTTACAGTTGATTTTTGTTCCGATATAAATGTTACCGTATGAGAAATGCTTGGGAGTGGAGGGATTGTACTATAATTATGTGCCCATTTGTGTGTTTTTCTTATAAGCTTTAAACTTGCAAATGCTACTTTAGCTGTATAATTAAAATTGTGTGTACACATCTTTTTTGTAAATGATAAACGAGCTGTGTAAGTTATCTAGTTGAGTTACAAGAGAAACAAAGTGGTAAGTTGAAATGAGAGGCTTAAAAATAGAACTGTTCAGTTTATGAAAACTGCCCAGCTTGCAGTATGTGTAATGGATTCAGTGGATAGGGAAAAAAATAAACAGGCAAAGAAACAGAAGTTAGCGTGCTGATCTCAGATCACTGTATCTTAAAGAGCCTAAAACATTGTAAAAACAAATTTTCTGAGCTTTGATCTACAGTCTCCAGCTGTGCAGTCTTTAAAAAAAAAAATCCATTTAGTCAATTATTGTTAGGGATAAAAAAAATAAATTTTCAAAATTTACATTACAACAAAAATAAATTCTTTTTGTTTCCGTGGCAATAATTTAATACTTTCAATGTATTCTATTATTCTGGCTATTGCAGTACCATCTAATATCTGAGTGAATGAGATACTCTTGAGCAAGTGTTTAGGACTTGACAGAACTAAACTTCCCTTATTAACAAAGCTTGACTGTTTCAGTAATGGGCCCAGTGTTCACTTGCTGAGACAAACACTAATACTGATGTATTCAATGTAATTGTAGTAGTGCAACATTAGCCTTCATGAAGGCACTAGACAGGTGAGGAAGTGCAAAATTTAATTAGCTAGTCCAAAAAAGAAAGCAAGTAGCTTTACACATGGACTTGCAAACAAAATACATGAAGAATACATACATACATACATACATAAATATATATATATAAAACAATTAATATTTTGTATTAGTAGAGTAAGACCATCTCTGTGTTTTCATCCACAAATCTGTCCATTGCCCAGAGAACCCAGGTGCTCTTCTCTTATATATGCATATTCATATATATACATAGATACACATGCATCTATATACACACACATCTATATATATGAGGTTTGTTCCAGGTCTAGTTTGTAATTTTCTTAGAACTTTCATTTTCTAAGCGGTAAATACCATAATCTGAAACGTATTTCTTATGCTGAAAGGTCACCATCTGAACAGTACACACAAGTAAGAGTTACTGTATTTGCGTGAGTACCATATTGAATAAAGGCTAGTTTGGAACAGAGAGAAATTAATCAAAATATCTGAGCAAAGTGTGTACTTGCATTTCTCTTTAGTCTGTTGTTGGAAACTAGTTTGCATAATGTTTTGTGCAGACTAATACTCATTCTTCGTGCTCTTCTTTCCAGTTCTGTGTGAATAAATGCCTGTCTGAAGGTAGTGCTCTTTCAGTGAGACTTAAATGAAATCATTGAAGCCCAGCATCTTCACATCACAGCTCCCCTCTCTCTCCCTGCTTCTCAGCTGCAGGAGTAGCATGGAGTTGTGTAAGGACTATGCTTTGAAGTGAGGAAGTGTGACAAAAGGGAGGGGGAGATAATGGTCCCTCACTCAAATACACTATTTTGAATTGTTTATGAACTGTACATTTCAAGTCAATTTGAACTTAGAATGGTGCTACTTCACAGCAGAGAAAATACACACAGGGGAAAAAAAAATCATAATTTGCTAAAAGTCCACTAAGCATGAAATAATTATAAATCATAATCATGGCTGTTTTTCTTCTCTTTAGTCCTGATGGCCAACCAACTCTTCTCCCGCCTGAGCATGTACAAGAGTTAAATCTGAGGTCTACTGGCATGCTTAATGCCATTCAAAGATTTTTTGCATATCACATGATTGAGACATATGGTTGTGATTACTCTACAAGTGGACTGACCTTTGATACCCTTCACTCCAAGATCAAGTCTTTTCTTGAACTTCGGACAGCAGATGGACCCAGACACGATACCTACATTTTATATTACAGCGGTCACTCGCATGGCACTGGCGAATGGGCACTGGCAGGTAACTGGTTTGCAGATATTTTTTTTAATTAATAGTTGGTATTGATAAACTTTCCAAATCAATTAATTTGTTCTTTTAAAAAATCATACTGTATTGCAAAACTTTGACGTTTTGGTCACATTTATTATCTGATAGTCCAGAATGGCAAAGAACCACCAGTCTTTGGAGAACAGGTTCATACAAGCACCTGGCAGGGAAGGAAGACAGGAATGGGTAATATACAGAGCGTGGCTGTTAAGAGCTTCAGGGGCTACAAGGAATCATCAAAACAGGCAAGGTTGCAGGCTAACTACCTCTGCTGGTGGAGAGAATGGAGAACTGCAGAAGCTCCTTTTGCATGCAGTTAACTTGATGTAAAGAAGCAGCTCTTCCCTTACCTTGTTCTGTATAAGTCATATATGTTACTTAATGAACTTCTGTGTCATTTCAGTATTTAGTCACTTTGATAAAAATCCTTTCGCAGCTATCTAATCTTACACTTGTTCTCAAAATTGTCGAAATATTGTTGACCCCAAATGCATGCTTATAAGTTTAAACATGATTTCATATTCCCCTTACAATTCAGCAAGCTAACTTTAAAGATTACTTTTTTTTTTTTCCCCCAGAAAAGCAGTGGAAATTACCCCCTTCTGCTCTAAAGACAGATATCCCCTGTATTTTAGGGAGTATTTTTTCACTATAATGAGCAAGCATGATCTCATTCCCTGGATATGGCAGAGTGAATTATACTGCATTCTGTGTCACTCTGTCAGTTAGGCTGTCATAAAGGACTGCATTCATGTCCTTAAGATGTGCTCTGGTTTGTTTTTGTAAAAGACAGAATCAATAAAAGAAATGGGAGGCAGGTATACAATCCACACTAGAAAAGCAGGTCTTCAAACATACTGCAAACTTTGTATCATGAAAACAGCTATGGTTTGCTGACATCCTAGAGTTTGAGAGTCCCTGTGGGTGCAGCGTAGCCCCAAGACTACAAACCCCTATATAAAGGGCCAGTTTAATGCCTCATGATATGCTTAGTATAGACTTCACTACTTCCCCTTTTCTTGGCCTCTTTCTGATCTCTTTATAACGGGCAGTGCTATCTCAGCTGTAGTCTTTGGTAAACCTACTAAAGTTTTCAAATCATTGGTAGGTTTAGCCTTGCTCTCCTGCTGTATGGAACTGGGCTTCTGAGGTTGCTGTGTGCAAAAAGTGAATCTTTGCACGTGGTCATGCTGAGGCACAGGTCAGTTTTTGTCTGGAGGCCATCTACCTGTTTTGGTGCAACTCCATGCCTGAACTGTTACACCTGCTGAAAAGTAGCACATATTTTTTTTCCTCAAAGGCTTCATCTGTATCAGTGATTTTAAAAAGCCACAGCTGTACTCTGAGCTTAGTACAAGTGATGTACCGCAGTGCACACCAGGGTGGCTGAATGACTTCTCCAGGAACAGTGTGGTCTTGTCCGCCAGAGCAGCTGCCGCCCTGTGCAGTCACTGAGTGTGTCCATACGTGGCATGGAGCAGGATAGCAGCAAAACTGCCTCCTGCCCGTGCTCCTGCCAGCAGCATAGACACGGTTAGCTTTGTAGCATACAGAGAGCCAAATGTTGCTACAAAAACTGGACAGCTTCCAGACTAGTCCTGGCTTACATCCGGCCAGCCTGGAGTGTGACATGGGAGCTCAGGTCTCTGTATACCTGTTCAGGTGGCCTAAATTAAACTCTTGTCTTCACTTCTGGGATAAGGGCCCAAGATAACCGTTATAATAAACCAAAAGTTTCTGTGCTAAAAGATGTGTAAATGCGTGGTGTTCAGCTTTTTCACAAAGTTGCTTTTCAGTTCTCCATCCAAGCACATCTTCAGCTTCTACCTGGAGTCACATAAAGGAGAGGAACAGTTTGCTGTAACATGTCTTGCATCCTTTTCTGTGATTAATTTTAGATAATTCATGGAGTGTAACCTGATACTCCTTCCAGATAGCACTGCCCCAAATGTAACTTGGAGTATAAACTGAAAAGCTGTTTGTTTGTGTAGCTGTACCGTGTGTATTGGACAGTGGCGTTTTTGGACAGATGGACCATTTGGTCATCAGCTCCTGTAGCGTGTACTGTCCTCCGACCTCTGGAGAGGATGAAGAGAGATGGCAACAATAAAATATAACATTTGGATCTAATAGAAAAAGTAGTGTCTTACTGCCGGCATATGCCATGATACAGCACAGCAGTAGCGGTGTATGTAATCTTCGCTTTATAGTGACATCTTTTAAAGGAGGCTTACCAGATTCATTAGTTCACTAATGATGTTTCTCTGTTGTTGGAAGCTGAGATGTAGCACGGTGGTGTATAAAAGAAACTGTTAACTAGTCATGCATACAAATGACCTGGGAGGTCACGTTCTCTGAGTGAAGGCAAAGGCAAGACCTGGGCTAATGAAGCTTTGTCTCTGTTGCCGAAACTGTCAGCTTAACTGCCTGTGAAACCTGTCAAAGAGCCAGATGTGGCTGGGTGCATGGTTTTCTTACACAGCTTGGCGCCCAAATCTTGCGCTGGCTGATAAGTCCATGTGTTTGAGGTCAGTAGGGTTAGAAGCTGAGCATGTGTTTGTGTGTTTGTGTGTATGAAGGATGAGAAGGTTTTCTTTGGGCAGTTCTGTCCAGTGCTGTTTTGAAATCACCTGCACCCCTGCATAGTTACACTAAAATAAAGTTTATATATAAGCCTTTAAAATGTGAACAAATAAATACATTTTTACTGCTAATTGACACAGAAGGCATACCTAGAAAAGGGAAATTGCTTTTATACAAATCTGTGCTGTAAATAACTACAGCAATTTGGGGATCATATACCAAGACAAGTCATTACTGTAGGTTTGTATATTAAAATTTTCTTTGATACTAAGTTTTCCAGGTTTGCTTTTTTTTGAGAAAGTTGTAGCCCTGTAATTTTGCTTTTACTTTAACTTGATAGCATGCTCAAAGCTTTAACTCTGAGCTATTAATTTGAAGCACTTTTTTGTCACCCCTTACAGGTGGAAATGTAACTGCTGAAATATGCAGCTGTTCTGCTTGAGATTCATCTATGCAGTTAAATTCCTACTAACAAGATGTTAAACACTGCTAAGTGTACTTACATTCCACAATAAAAATCACTATGGAGTTAAAATGCAGTTATTTTTAATAACATTTTTATACCTTTTTTCTAAAAGTCTTCATTTTTTTTTAAAGTTGACATTTTCAAATTAGGGGGTTTTTTATTGTAAATCTGTATCATAGCTCCAACCTGCCAACACCTAGTCATATCAGTTCTTCACATTAATGGTCACTGTGGAGCCAATGGAGGTTTATTCACTTGTTTGCAAGATGTTTTCCTTAGGCACTTGAGTAGTCTGCTTTTCAAAGCTACATAGATCCTGCAGTATCCATTACACTTGTGCAGAAGGACTCCCAGCTATAGGTAACTTTAATTACAGTCTGCTCTTTCGAAGCATTATTGGAGCAAGAGCGGAGAAGGAACATGAGAAGTTGGACGCTCTAGTTGCAAGTGTTTTCTGAGCTGATAGGAAATAAATATTGTGGAAAAATTCTTCTGAGGTTTTTGTTTCATTGACTTGTAAATCCATACCAATTCTAATTTTCTTGAAGCACTGAAGACAACCGTGTCTACAGAGTGAATCTCTCCATTTCTGGTCATGTGAATTTTTCAAGCTAAAGTGATGGTTGTACCTGTAGGTGGCTTTCTCATTGTGCTTCGAAACTGTTAGCATGTGTTGTGTTCAAAAGTCCTCTCTTCCTTAAAAGAGAAGTCATGGAATCATAGAATCATAGTATGGTTTAGGTTGGAGGGGACCTCAAAGATCATCTTGTTCCAACCCCCCTGCCATGGGCAGGGACACCTTCCACTAGACCAGATTGCTGAAAGCCCCATCCAACCTGGCCTTGAACACTTCCAGGGATGGGGCATCTACAACTTCTCTGGGCAACCTGTTCCAGTGCCTCACCACTCTCACAGTGAAAAATTTCTTCTTTATATCTAATCTAAATCTGCCCTCTTTCAGTTTAAAGCAGTTACCCCTTGTCCTGTCACTACATGCCCTGGTAAAAAGTCCCTCTCCAGCTTTGTCATAGAGCCCCTTCAGGTACTGGGAGGCCATCTCCGTGGAGCCTTCCCTTCACCAGCTGAACAACCCCAAGTCTCTCAGCCTGTCCTCATAGAAGAGGTGCTTCAGCGCTCTGAGCATCTTCATGGCCCTTCTCTGGACTTGCTTCAGTGGGTCCATTTCATTCTTATGTTGGGGGCCCCAGAGCTGGACAACTAGTACTCCAAGTGGGGTCTCATGAGAGCAGAGTAGAGGGGGAGAATCACCTCTCAAACTGCTGACCATGCTTCTTTTGAGGCAGCCCAGGATACAGTTGGCCCAGGATACAGTTGGTAAGGGTAAGGTTGGAGTCCTTTTAAAAATTAATGAAAACATATTAAAGAGAGTCCTTTTTGTTTCTTCAAGTTACTAAGATTTAATAAAAAATAAACCCTATTTCAGGTTTTCTTTTCTTGTTTAGCTATTTCCAGGTTTCTTAATAGGCTGTCATGCTGCCACAGCACATCAGGTGGAATCAGTTAATACCTCTCTGGAGATCTATAACATCTACAAACAGGGAGGATCAGTTGAAAACTTCTGTTATATCTGTCCAGGTTGATAAAATAAGGGATTCTTGGAACCTGCAGTCAAAATTCTACATAGGTTTCTGTTTCTTCGTCCTAGTATTAAATCTTTTTTTCCTTGTGGCAGGGGGTGATGCTTTACGACTTGACACACTGTTGGAGTGGTGGAGAGAAAAGAACGGCACTTTTTGTTCCCGACTCATCATTGTTTTAGACTGTGAGAACTCTCAGCCTTGGGTTAAAGAAGTAAGAAAAGTAAATGACCAGTATGTTGCCGTGCAAGGAGCAGAAATGGCCAGAGTTGTAGACATCGAAGAAGCAGACCCTCCACAGCTTGGTGACTTCACCAGGCAGTGGGTTGAGTACAACTGTAACCCCGACAGTAACATCAGCTGGTCCGAGAAGGGACGTACAGTGAAAGCAGTGTATGGTGTGTCAAAACACTGGAGCGACTACACGTTGCATTTGCCAACGGGAAGCGATGTTGCCAAACACTGGATGATATACTTCCCACGTATCACCTATCCATTAGTACATTTGGCAAACTGGTTTTGTGGTCTCAATCTGTTCTGGGTCTGTAAAGCGTGTTTTAGGTGCTTGAAAAGACTGAAAATGAGTTGGTTTCTTCCCACAGTGCTGGACACAGGACAGGGTTTCAAACTTGTCAAATCCTAATTAGCAACCAAAGAGAAAGTGAAGTGAGAGCTCTGGGAACTTTCTCACTGTACCGTACTTACAACTTTTTATATGACTGTTTTTCTCTGAAAAAGTCTGCTACACTCACTTTATTCAGCTCTTTGAGCAGCTACAGTATATGCAACAGATAGAAACTGCAATCTTAAACAGAAGAGGGTAGGACTATTTGAGTTTTGTTACTGGTCTGTATGTACATACGTAAGAGACTTATTTAATATGACCATGCATTTTGGAGACAGTTTGCATGTTCATACGCGTTACTTAAAGCAGCCTTCATTCAGAGTCACCAGTTTGATGGACCACAGCTCCTGTGAATGCTGTAGCATGCTTGTTTGTCATTTATATCCACTATAAGGTTCAAATACAGGAAAGGAACCAAGCTAATACTAAAATCAATTTATATGTCCTTGAAATTATATGGTGGGGTCAAGGGTATTATAAAACAGCACTGAGCCAAAAAAATAAGAGAGGAGAATGAATAGCCACTGTAGGTAAGTAGCTACCAAGAATCTTTGGTTTTATTTGCTTTTACATCTTCAGCCCCTGGCCCAGTTGTCTACTGCCATCAGTGGAAATTTGCCACAGAAAACAGGGAACTCAGACAACCTTCTAATGTTCTGGTGCTGTTCAGACAATGTTTTCTGAAGTGCAGTTTTAAAAACTTCAGTGTTACTTTCAAAATTCGGTATCTCGCTGGTGATCTTTTTTATTATTATTTATTTATTTGGTAAATACTCCAAGTAGTTAATTCATATATGGAATAAAAAGTGCACTGAGAGTTTTTCCCTCGCCTGTTAGGGTGGCTCTGTCTTTTCCAGGCTCGTATTACTAGTTTGTATTTTGAAAAGCTACTCTGAAGAAAAAAAAGCAAACCCAAGGAATTTAACAAAGAGAATAATACATAGATAAAAAATGGAAATACAAGTGTTGCCTTGTTTCCATGTTTATCTGAAGTCTTTGCTGTGCCTAAGACCTTGATTCTGTAAAATGCTGAGTACAGGACTGGACTGATGAGTTCATTATCTAGTAAAACCACGAGCCAAGTTTGCCAGAAAGAATAGATTGTTCCCTCAGGACAAGAGTGAATCCAGAGTATTCCTCAACTCTGTTCTCCCAGACATAAGGTCCTAATCTTGATCCTTCCACTTACAGAACTGGATGGGACTCCAGAAATCCTGCCCCAGCCTTTCCTCTTCAGTCAGAGAAGCTTCATAGCTTTCTGACCTTGTTTTCTCAAGCACAGAAAATGAGGAGTGAAACAGTGTTGTAGCTAAGACCTAGGGTTTACTTTTTTCTGTTTCCATCAGTATTTTAATAAAAATGTTAGGCATTACCTGATATTTGTCTAAAATATAACTTATTAATTTTTTTTAATTTAAATACATGAAAATACTTTAGTAGCTCTTTAAGTCTTTGCCATCAAGGGTTTTTCTAATTCCATTTGAACTTTTTAGCCAGCTAAGTTAGAGGATCTGCTAACACCGATACCCGTTAGTAACCCCAGAAAATAAAATGTGTGATTAAGTTATGAGATCTGTAATAGCCAGAGTAATTTGCACCCACCAACTTAAAAAAATGGTGATTTTTGTAGGGTTTACAAGTGACAGCCACTAAGTTTCTGCATTAGTGTGTATTACACAACTTTGTTTAGCAAAACACCACTCCCCAGCCAGCCTTGCCTTTCTCTAGCCCCTTCCATAAAGTGAAAAGGGGATAAAGAAATGAGAGATCCTACAGAGACTCGGTTCCATTGGATCTTCTCTAAGTACACGCTGTGATTGCAGCTCTGTCACGGACTTGAGAGGAGTCAGTTCTCAGTAAGGACAGAGGGTAACCTTACCATCTAATTTCAGGTATCCAGCCTAAGTTCCTAACATGGGAGCCTGAGGTAGGAGTCATCTCATTTAAATTCCAGTGTCTGAAAGCTAGACGTCTGGATCCATGCCAGTGACCTGAAGTGCTCCACTGCTCCTTAACGAAGAGAATTAAATATTTCCAGAGGAAGACTCATTTGATCTCTATTTTAGGATGAATTTTCCTGTGATTGTGCCTATTAGATTTGTGTTTGTTTTGCTTTCATATGCCAAAGGTCAAGCAGACAAATCCCTTATGTCTGTTTAATAATCCTAGATCACTTCTGTTTTAAGGCCTCCTCTGGAGCCTGGTCTGGGTACATAAGCTCCTCGATCAAGCACATAAATTGGACACTTGAAGTTAGGCTGAACGAGCATCTGCCAGGCTGCAGAAAAGCAGCACTGCCTCCTCTGCAGAAGTAATTTTCAGCCATTTCTGGCCAACAACCCTTGAGTACAGAGAAGGAAGATTGCATAAAGGCAATCATTTGGTTTCTAAAATCACCATTAGTTTGACTGCTATTTCAGTAAAAGTTCATCTGATTGCATCATAAACTGTTCCAACTTGAGCACTAGCAATTTTTAAGAAAGTCCCCTTAAAGTAACACTGTAATACCTGATAGTCACCCTGTGAACATTTGAAAGTCAAGAAGTTGGTCGGTTTTGTTTTGGAAAAGCTTTGGACATCAACCGTAACGCTTCTGCTAATTATAATGAGTACATCTTACTCTGTACCTGCCACTGTTACCTTTTTATGAACATCATCTGTATCTTTCTTTTTGTACATCAAGGGGAACAGGAAAAGTGGGGAACTCCTGACCTGTCCTGGGACTGCGAGCAGACTAAAATGGAGTATCCCTTCTGCAGTGCAGGGATGGACCTAGCTTTGGGGGGAACAAATGCAACAGTTGATGCTGATCGTTTGCCTCCGTTCATTAAGTGGTTTCCAGCTTACTTAGCAAACTGTTAGATTTTCTCTAGGATAGACTGGGTGATCTTCAGCAGTTTGCTGAAACTTAGATAAAGAGTCAGCTAAAAATATAGCAAAAAGATTATTTGCAAAACTAATCACATGTTTGCAGATTTACTTCAGTTTTCTCAACTAAAGAACTCAAGTTTTCTGAATTGGAAATGGTTCTAACATGAGCTAAGGTATTCCTACTTTTGATTTTACTACTTTTTTTAAACAGCAAAGGCATGGTGAAAATGCTGATTTAAACTAAAAGAAATGTTTACAGCCATTCAAAACTGTGAGGCCTTTTTGGACAAAGAGACTGTCTCTTGTGTTTCAAAACACAATAAATCCCAGGGTGCGGGATGAAGAGCCTCAGGAATGCAACAGCAGTAATTCCCTGCTTCTATACCAACTAATACCACGGCGTCCTACCGTGACCCACGTTCCCAGGTGGAGGTGGAATTCTCTGGCTCCTGGCACTCGTGCAGCTCCGTGGTCTCTGCCCAGCCCCGGGCATGTCCCTGGGGACAACGCACCAGGAGCTCCTAACCCCAGTGAGGCACAAGGAGTTACCCCTCTGCTGTTCCCTGTACGAAACACAGGGGCAACACCTGAAAGGGAAATTGAAATCTAATTCCAAAGAATGTTACATATGCTGTCAGTTACATACGAGTTGTTTTTTGTTAGCGGTCACATGCTTAGCAATGAATTGTCTGGATGGAGAAAATCTAAACTTGTTTTTCAGAGGCTTGTCTCTGTACTGTGTATTCAGGCATTTGTTTATAAAGGTTGTTACAAATTTATATCATGACAGTAATTTTATCTGGACTTCGTTTCATTTACCTCCTGTATAGTATCAGCCTTGCTGAAACATGCAAATGCACTAAGTAAGTCCTACAAACTTAAGTCTTTAAAAGGAATTAAAATTGCAAATTCACAGGAGTGTTTTTCTCTGAACAAGTATTGGGGGAAAAAAAGCCATTCTTCTTCATTTTTGCACTACCAGAGTTACGTATTTGCAGTTCCTTGTGCTTTGTACGCCTTGTCGTTGTTGTCCAGCCTTCAGTTCAAGTTTTTCCCAGAAATAATTTCTTCACCTTTATTAAGTTTTCCCTTTCTCTTGCAAAGGTGTAGTGAATGCTATGCTAGCTGTAAAGCACCTTTGTTGCCAGCAGCAGACAATGTAACTGGGTTAAATTTCTTGTTTATAAATACTTTTTGTGGGAGGATTTTTACTGGACATACCAATTTTAGATCTGTAAATAAACTTTTTGGTGTATTTGTGATACTGCTTAAATATATTTTCCTGGTTTGGATGCTCCTTTCCATTTCATGTTTTAGTTTATGCCTCGATCACTTCCAAAATTACTGTGTTCCCTCTTGAATTACATTGGGATTTTCTGTACAACTGGTTTCAGAGTGTTTTTTGCAACAGATTTTACTGAAAATACTCTAAGGATCATCTGTAGTTTAACAATTTAATAGAAATTAGAAATACCAGCTTAAATTATCAACACCTTTCATCTTGTCATTTTTTTATCACTCACTTAACAAGCTGGTAAAAATGTTCTTTATGCTTTGAGGTGTGATTTTACAGAGCCTTAGTTCAAGACTTCGTTTACACGAGTATTTGTGTTTAGTCAGGTTGTCATCTCCAGTCAGGTCTGACTGTACAGTTAATGGAGGGTTCCTGCCTGAGAGAGATCAAGCCTGGGAAGGACCCTGACCCTGCCAATGCTGAGGAGGTTGGACCTGCACATCTGCTCCTCTCGGAAGCTGCCGGGGAGGTTCCTGCCCTCCCTACTCAAGACAGTCCCGGCGTTGCTCTTGACAGGCCAGGGCTGAGCCATGCACCTCTCGGGAGGCTTCGTTGGGAAAGGGAGGAGAGGCAGAGCAGCAGCGTGAGGAGGGGCACGGCGGCGGTCAGCCAGTGTCCAGCGCTGCGGGGAAGGGCACTGCATCGCTAGCAGCCGAGTGCAGTGAAGACGCAGTGGCACTTGCATCGTTTTGACTTCCCCTTCTAATTTGCGATTGAAGCCATTACTTTTGCAACTTACTAATCAGTGTTCCTTTTTTATTAAGTTTCTGTAGTTCCTTTCTGTTCAGTCTCAAATCCAGAGGTAGCCCTAGAGAGCAGCACAGCTCGCCCTCAGTGCTGCAGCCGTTCCAAGTCTCTGCGAATGGAGTCAGGCAACACAAGGTATGTCTGCATCCATGGAGCGCGGCTTGCGGGTTTTTGGAGGTGGTTTTGGTCAACTTTTTTAGTGACCTAGGAAATAAAAGTCAGTGTAAATAGGCATATGGATGCTCAAATAATGTTTCTTCTTAAGTGCTGTTATGTATTAGTGTTGGAAAACAAGTGTAGCAGAAAAATTTGAGCACGTTGATGTGGAGCAAGAAGTGCGTGATGGCTTTGATGAGTGACCTGCTGCGCCAGCACTGCACCTGGCCGGTCTCCATCGCTGTTGCATGCATTGCCCGCTCCCGCTGTGGAGTAAAATACAAATACGCTATTACTGCTGCCTTGTACTGGAAACGGGAAAGCTGCCCCTGTACTCGGTGCTGGTGAGGCCGCACCTTGAATACTGTGTTCAGTTTTAGGCCCCTCACTACAAGAAAGATGTTGCGTTGCTGGAATG